>JAWQFJ010019628.1:70000-75000 GCA_034096865.1 Theodoxus fluviatilis | reverse complement strand
GATGGATGGATGGATGGATGGATGGATGGATGGATGGATGGATGGATGGATGGAGTTTTATTGCCTGTCAGCCTTGGTAGGGTATGGATGGATGGATGAATGGATGGATGGATGGATGGATGGATGGATGGATGGATGGATGGATGGAGTTTATTGCCTGTCAGCCTTGGTAGGGTATTTAAGGCCGTTGATCACGAAAGATCATGAGTTGGTTTGAAAAAGAGAAAGTTTAGCCACGGTTGCCCTCATTGTTCGCCACTCATAAAACGCGTAGGGAGACGCAGTGGGTCGATTCTTACCCCCAACTCACAGAGAGACGCAGTGGGTCGATTCTTACCCCCAACTCACAGGGAGACGCAGTGGGTCGATTCTTACCCCCAACTCACAGGGAGACGCAGTGGGTCGATTCTTACCCCCAACTCTCAGGGAGACGCAGTGGGTCAATTCTTACCCCCAACTCACAGGGAGACGCAGTGGGTCGATTCTTACCCCCAACTCACAGGGAGACGCAGTGGGTCGATTCTTACCCCCAACTCACAGGGAGACGCAGTGGGTCAATTCTTACCCCCAACTCACAGGGAGACGCAGTGGGTCGATTCGTACCCCAAACTCACAGGGGGAATAGTCTGTGGCCCACCCTGATTTTCTTATAGAGACACCAAAGATTCATTGCAACTGTCCTCGTGGTACATAGCTCTCACTCTCTCCGTTAAAAAAAAAATTCGTTCAGTTGCTCTTATTTCTATGTAGTAAACGTCAAAGTGCCGTTGAAAGGCAAATTTGATTAAACTTTCCATCCTAACCAAGCACGTATTCTCTAGAAACTCTGAGCTATTCCTTATGTTGAAGGAAGTTTACAGGTGTCCAGTTGTTTGTTATTACAGCGTTCGTTTGCATTGCAAGGAAAGACCTTCAGAGAGCTTTCTCTTCAATGGTAACATTTCGCAGTGAAATAATTCTAGAGAAGTTGAGGATAGCTTCTTACCTGCAAACCTCTAGTTCAGGCCTGAAGACATACTTTTCGCTCTGAAAGTTGAGTGTTCTTCTGGAGCATACTCACTGCGCATATGTATTGAGTAACGGAAGCGACGAAGCATACACATCTATGTCTAACTGAGCTAAGACGGGCTGTATGTGTTGTCTCCATAAGGGAATATTTAAATTTCATTTTTGCTGTAAATTTTCCTTGAAACCAGAACAGATTGGTTTATGTCTATGAATAAAATAAGTTCAGAAATCGAGAAATTGGGATCTTCATTACTTAAAAGGCATTGCATACATGCGCACAATCATTATCCATCACATAGTGAACACGCAGTGCGCGGTCTGAGCACAGTAACCGCACTGACACCTTTACATCATAACTGCAGACATAAACATATTTTTTAAAAACCAGCAAAGAAGTATTTAAGACATGGACATCAGAATAACATCTGCAACTACCGCACGTTTCCATTTACATCTTCACCAACAGTATTATGGCCTTCAGGGTTCGTACAGGTTTTTAGATACAAAATTCCACGACTTTTCCATGACTTTCCATGAGCCTCAATAACATTTTCCATGACTTAGCGTACTGTGATACATGGCAGTTTTAAAGAGAAAAGTGTATGGCGCACGACCAAACTCACGCAGGCTCTTGTGCAGAAAGTTCTGGATAAAAGCCCCATCAGATATGGCCTTGCCAGGAACCTGAGCTGGATGTCTCCAAATGACTTTGTGAAGAAAGATCTGCGCCAAAATAACAAAGCCCAGTTTCAGAACTGCCTCCAGGTCCTTGAAGCAGCCAAGAAAATGGCAACCAGTGATGTCGATGATGTTGTCAGTGAGATGTCTCATTTTGAGGCAGGGGTGCAACAGTGCAGTGAGCTGTTCACAGTTCCAGTCATTTCGCCATCCACAGGACCAACTGGACACCTTCTGGGTAGAAACACTGCACCACAAACAAAACAAGCTCTTTTCACTTTCTCCTCGTTTGAACCAACTGACCCGACCGGCGTGGAAATGAAACCAGGTCACCTAGCCAAAGAACCAATCAGGACGCAGAAGACAAACGAGCCTTCAAAATTAACCAATGGGATGCAAGGGCACGTTTTCCTGTCGTTCGCAGCGTGTAAAAATAGATTGAGAGTATCGCGCAAAGAACAGCCTAGACAACATCTTTATTTTCTTTCTTTATTTTTTTTTTTAATTCCATGATTTTCCATGACTTAAATTGAAATTCCATGATTTTCCAGGCCTGGAAAATGAAAAATCTAATTCCATGACTTTCCAGGTTTTCCATGACCTGTACGAACCCTGGGCCTTGGAAGTTCATACCTGTCAAGTACGTTTGACCTTTGACCATAGGGATTTGCATTGGAGACCATAGTTTTGTATCAAAAACCATAGTAAACGTGTAAACGCGAAAACGGCCAACGCATAAAATCAATTTTGCACATATTGATGCTTTTAGTTGTTTTGGTGGAAATATCTTTTCAGTTTGTCCATAACATTAAACATTGTCACACATTTCAAACACACACTGCATAGACTTCAAAAAGTGGAAATTTTATTATTTAATCTTTTGAGGGAGAAGTGGGTGGGTGGCGGTGGGGGGTGATTCATAACTATCACACATACTACATTAAATAAAAAAATGTGTCTGTTCATAATGTACAACAAAAATTCACAAAAGGAAGAATCATCCAAACACTGACGTCCACACAACCAGTTCACTGATGCTCTTGATTGTACTGATCTGTACATGTCTTCGCCTTCTCCAGCATGCTGCTGGTCACTGTGAAGTTGTGACAGCAACTGTTTGAATTTAGCTTCACCTGCAAAAATGCAGTGATGGTGTCGGCTCCCAAGCTGCTCCTGGCTTCAGTATGGATTTTTCTTAACATTGAAAAAACTCTCTCACTGTCAGCATTGCTGTGGGGCAGGCAGAGGAGTGGGGGCATCACCTTGCTCAGCACTGGGAACATTGGATCTCCGAAGGGAGTTTTCTTGGACAGGATGGCCACCCAGACTTCATCCAGCTTCTTGGCCTTTCCTTCAACTGTCACAACCACCTCACCATCCGCCATCAGCTGGTAGTTTTCCCATTCATCTTTCAGGTCCTCTTGATCCTCATCTGGGGTGAACTTGGCAGCCAGTCTGACAATGTGGCTGTAGTCCAGCTCCTTACTCCGGCTGTAGTCAAGCACTTGAAGGTCTTGCAGGGTTTCGCTTCCAAAGGGAAACTTGCTGATCATCTTGCTCACACAGGCCATGTAAAATTGGCGCACGTCATGGAAGAATTTGTTTTCTGTAGCTGGCAGAAGTTCCTCCTCGGTGAGGAATGTACGACAATCCATGCCCACAGCCATGAGATCATCTGTGAGCTGGTTCTCTCTGCTCATGAAGTCGACTTTCGTGAGTTCATCACTCTTGACCACCCGCATCAGAACGAGCTTGCACAGAAACTTCCTGAGCAGCCTTGTCATCTCCGAGATCAGGGTTCCCACCTTCGACTCGTCAGCTTGAAAGACTCTGTTGAAGTCATTCAGCAGTGGCAGCACAAACTTGAGGAAGTAGAAGGTCAGCTTGGTCAGTGGGTCTTCCAAGTGTGTCAGGATTCTTTTCACCTTCCCTGGATTCTCACTTTCAGGGTGGCTCCTGAAGTAGCTGAGGAGGGCTGGATACTGTTGCAACATCCTGATGACCACCTTCTCCAAGCTGAGCCATCTGGTAGGACAGTGCTTGAGGATGACACTGTCTGGCACGTCAGCAAACAGCTGGAACTCCTTGAACTCGCTTCTCTGCTTGGAACTGAAAACACAGAAAATCAAAACAAATATAGGCGGTGACAATCCCAAAATGATTTCACTGCTAAACTATGACCACTGTTTGAAATTATTACTTTCCTTGGTTCGGGCTGCACTGGGTTAAACTGTTATATTACTTACATTTTTTTAAAGCAATACAATAAGAATACCACATGCCTGTGCTCAAAGAAATAATAGATGTCGATCAGAATGTCATCCACTGGGACAGAGATTGCCTTGACTGCTGATTCGCACACAGGTTGGCCAGATGGCAGATGCAACCCAGGGTGAAGATGTTCGGGTTCTTCTCTTGCAGACGAGTCAAGACAGAGTTGTTCCGGCCCATCATCACATTGCAATTGTCGCTTGTAAACCCAACCATGTTGGTCCACGGAATTTCTGCATTTCTGTTGAAAGAGGAAAAAAGTTCAATTATGCTGGAAATCTAATAGACAAAAAATACAAACAAGTCTTTTTTTAGAATAGTTTCATAAAGGTTTGTTGATGAAAATAGGAAAAATTACTTACTCAATCACTTTGGCAATTGCAGCAAATACATGCTCTGCGGTTCCCTCAGACAGGGTTGAAAAGTCAAGGATCCTGGTGTTCGTCCCAGACTCCAGATTGAAGAACCGAACCAGCACAACAAGGCGTTTCTCACAGTTCTTGTCATTACTCTCATCAATAAATAATGAGAATGGTCCATTTCTGCAACTGTTCCACACACAAAAAATAAATTATTAAAAATCAAAAACAATTCTGTAGGCTGTTATTTATAATGCTATCACACTCCCTCCCCCCCCCCCCCCCCCCAAAAAAAAATTGCAAGTGTCGCATTAATAATTCAAATTATGGAAATTAAAATAAGAAATTCACATACCTGTCGAGCACAGGAGCTGTCAGCTCCTTGGAGATCGAGACACCTTTTGACAATCTGTGTGGCTGTGAGGGAGAGAACGGTGTAGGCATCACCAGGCGTATGCACTAGCCCCTAGACACTGATTATACATGTACATTGTTTTTTTTAATAATGAGCCAAAAGTATTGATAATGATTTCAGTGCCTCTGCATGTGCCAGCTTACAAACACACACACACACACACACACACACACACACACACACACACACACACACACACACACACACACACACACACACACGCGCGCGCACACACACACACACACACACACACACACACACACACACAC
>JAWQFJ010019628.1:50000-67500 GCA_034096865.1 Theodoxus fluviatilis | reverse complement strand
CATGGGATTAGTAGTCATGGTAAGGAAAACAGGAAGACGGATAAGTGAGGCTGTGAGACAAATATGCACATGTTTGACAACTTCCAAAAGAATGTTTCATGCCAAAGGACACGACACACTAAGACCAAAGGAAGAACTACAAGAAGTGAATAAAAAAAGTGTATTTTATCATTCCGCAAACTGCAGAGGAACTGAAAGGAATCATTTTCGAATGAGGTCGAGAACACAATTTTCAAATATACTCCACACGGATGTCAACTACTGTTCTATTGCGACGAGTGGGTTTATGTATCTGAGTGCGTATGCGTGTGATTGCGTGCATCTGTGTGTGTGTGTGTGTGTGTGTGTGCGTGTATGTGTGTGTGCGTGCGTGTGTGTGTGCGTGCGTGTGGCGTGCGTGTGTGTGTGTGCGTGCGTGTGTTCGTGTGTGCGTGCGTGTGCATATGAGTGTGTGTGTGTGTGTGTGTGTGTGCGCGTTTGCATATGAGTGTGTGTGTGTGCGTGCGTGCGTGCGTGCGTGTGTGTGTGTGTGCGTGTGTTCGTGTGTGCGTGCGTGTGCATATGTGTGTGTGTGTGTGTGTGTGTGTGTGTGTGTGTAAGCTAGCGAGCGAGCGAGGGGCCAAGACAAAATAAATGAACTAAAAAGGCAGTTAGCAATCTAATTAAGATCAATCACTAGAGATGGTTCGAGTCGGAGCAAGTCAACTTTTGATTTCCCTATATAGTTTTTGACCATTTGCGAATCACGTAGGGAGACGCGATGGGTATTATTCATATTCCTTAACCACAGGCGAGAGAGAGAGAGAGAGAGAGAGAGAGAGAGAGAGAGAGAGAGAGAGAGAGAAAGAGAGTGAGAGAGACAGAGAGAGAGAGAGAGAGAGACAGACAGAGACAGAGAGAGAGAGACAGACAGAGACAGAGAGACAGAGAGAGAAAGAGCAAGAGAGAGAGAAGAGAGAGAGAGAGAGAGAGAGAGAGAGAGAGAGAGAGAGAGGGAGGGAGGGAGGGAGGGAGAGCGAGAGAGCGAGGGAGAGACAGACAGACAGACAGACAGACAGACAGACAGACAGACAGACACACAGATAGACAGACACACAGAGATAGTGACAGAAACAAAGACAGAGACAGACAGACAGACACACACACACACACATATATACATATATACATATCAATATCATATATCATATACACTCTCAATATATATATAGAATCACCTTGGATCCTCTGAAGATCTTGCCATTGCGGGCGATGACAATCTTGCCAGACATATTGATCTTGTTGTTCTCTAACTATGCATAATCCTCCACTCTGCCATAATGGACGAACACCAGTTCCCCCTGAAATCTTTAAGCAAGCAACAAAACAGCACATATATTGCATGGAATTAGAACATTTCCCCATATCACAAATTTATTTTGCATTGCTGTAATATTCATAGAGATAAAAAGAGTGATGTTTTAAATTTCAAAAAGCATGTATGTGTCCATGCTGAATATACTGAAAAAGCACTCCAGTACAATACAGCGCGACCTAATTCTGTGGTAATAAGGTTTGAGGTGAAGTTTCTATTCTGAATCCCCCTATTTTATTGCTACTCAAACAGCTTAATATTGGCATCATCTTCACATTAACCTGCAAGGCCATGAATGAATGTTGCTGTATGATGATGTGCATGTGTATCTGTGATATTGAGAGAGAGAGAGAGAGAGAGACACAGAGAGAGAGACACAGAGAGAGAGAGACACAGAGAGAGAGAGAGACAGAGACAGAGACAGAGTGAGAGAGAGAGAGAGAGAGAGAGAGAGAGAGAGAGAGAGAGAGAGAGAGAGAGAGAGACAGAGAGAGTGTTTCTGATTTTGTTTAATAAAGTTAATACATTCTTAACAAAGGCGGAAGTTGCTTACTCGCACGTCCCCTGGTGAAGAATATGCGGTAAAGGGAGGTAACACCTTAGTCACATTCTCTTCAGGCGTCAAGATGGCCTCCTTGGCGGGAGATTCGTATATCACGTGGCCTCTCGTGTCCAATAGCCGCACGTAACTGGGGTCGTCAGAGTCAGGGTAGAACAGCATGACGTCATAGGGCGTCATTGTTACGTCGTCCAGGCCGGCATCCACCCAGAATTGACGTAACATCCGGGCCAGTTCGTGCTCCCTGTCACTTCCGGCGACGTGGGGCAGTCGGGTCAGCTCTCTGTCACAAGAAAGCGAAGAAATCGAGATTAGCTTTCAAACGATCTTGCAGTCTGAGGTCAGAGAGTCTGACCAATTTCCGAATGGGCTTAAAGATCCTTCTAATCCGAAAAAAACTGCAGGCTCATTGAGCATGCCTCGGAGATAAAGAGGTGCAACATAAGAATAAACACATACATGACAATACATCACAGCTTGCATTAGCTTTCTATCGGCCGACTGCGCGGCAGGATGTGCTTGAGACGAGGAGGGCTAAGTGTAAATAGAAATGTGATTTCTGAGTCCTAGCGCACCCGCCCATACATGTATGAGTATGAGGACGAGTGAATGTGTACACACGCGCATGCGTGTTTATGTAAATTGACGTGGGTGTGAGCGTCTGCGGATTTGTGTGCGCGTGTATGTACACGCGTTTGCTGGCGCGCATGCATGTTCATGCCAGTTTGCGACTGTAAGTAATGCTTCTTACACAGCAAAACAGAGTACAGTATTCCAGTAACTAAAGCGAAGGAAAAGGACAAGAAACAAAGTGTACTTATTAACTGTAGCCCCCACAAATAAATTCTCTTCAGTGTGGCCATGAACACACTCCAAGACCTTGAAGAATATAATTCTAAAGCCTGCTTATGATTTAGAAAGAAAACTCTGAAGATGGTTCAAGGTGTTGAAAGCATTTTAGAATACAAGCTTGGACAAATTTCTGCAGAGGCTTGATAGAAAATGGTTATGTTCTTCAGAAATCATTTCCTCTTGCTTCTTTCGTCATGCTTGCTATGATAGTTCTTCTCAGAACAACCATATGGTGTAATGTCCCTAGTGTTGTTTGTCTCTGGCTCACATGTTGATTTCGAGGGCTCCATCTGAGTGCAGACTCATAGTGCTATGATGACTTCTCTGCTGCTGGAATTCTAGAACTGCTCTCAAAACAATCCTATATCAGACATGACGTTGTTATTTCCCATGGTGGTGTTTGTCTCCGGCCTCAATGACAATTTCGAGACCTGTGCGTGAGTGTCGGCTTATCGTGCATGTGCAGTGGCTAATTGCAAAGTTGGCAGTCGTGCTTGCTGCACAAGCCTGCTGCATTCCAGTGCAGAGAAAGGTGCAGTCACTGCACAGAGAGATAGACATGGCACTTTCAGGTCTGCTGGGCTCTCACTGTGCACAGGTCTCTGGCTCCTCGGGCCGCGCTGGATTGCTGACAACCCTGTCATTCCTCACTTCCGCTCTTGTGAGAGAAGAGGTGATTGGCCCAGTTTGCTTGGCCTCCTCAGCCTGGCAGGAACACAGATGGCCCGTCTCTATTTACCCTCACACGCGCAGCTTTCAAGACTGAGGCACACTCTGATCTATGTCCGAAACGTACGGGGAATCAGAGCGTGCAGGTAGGCACACATGTATCACATACAAGCACAAGCAGGCTTGCACATCCACAATGAGCCCCCTCGGACGGTAAGCATTTTACAAATGGGATATTTCGTATTCAGGATAAGAGCTTTTTGAGGAATGAGGCAGTGGCCTCTTCAGCCCCTAATCTGTAAATTGGCTTTATGCTCTCATTTTTGGTATATGTCCATCTTTTGTTAGCTAGAACTGCATGTTGAAAATGTGCTTAATATGTATTTTATTAGAAATTCTAGTACGTTATGATAATAAAGTGAGATGGTAAGTAGGCATCTTATAGAATCAACGAAAAGAGGGATTAGCAACTCATTGTGACTTATCGTGAAAATACCACAAAGTTTCATGATTCCCTGTCGAAACATACGACCTCACCTACCTGAGGTTCTCCTTGATCCTGGCCCGGTCGATGCCGCTCATGATTAGGTTCGCAATGGCGGGGTCTCCATTGCTGACCAGCGTGGGGGGTACCCCGGGGAGGAAGACACCTCCTTGGTGGGGGGGACGCTCCGGGGGGCTAGGGGGGCAGGTGGCGAACCAGCCCAGCAACACTCCCAAGGCAATGCCTCCAAGCAGTGTGAAAGTTACGCCCAGCACCACGCGAGGCAGCGGCACGCTGTCCGCCATCTTGAAAGTGAGAAACCTCGGCCCGTGACGTCAGAGAGCGCTCTGCAGCTACGGCATGTGTGGGAAACGAGCCGTGAGCGAAAGGCTCGCATGTGACTTACGACCGCCGCTAGAGGGCGGTGGTGGTGGAAGAACACTAGGGACTGAGGGTGTGAGTTGTAAGAAATATGTGTATAGGAAACATCGGTAATGGAACGTGACAGGGTCACAGGAAGTGCGGATGATAGTGGGTGACAGTGTGATAAAAACAAGCAAGTGACAGAATGTCACGTGATAGTACATATGTTGTAACAGGAGGCGAAAGTGATGGACAGTGTTTGTTATATGACAGAAAATGCAGACAAGGAGATGAGTCAGGGCGGCAAAATACACCCATGACATCAAACTGCATTGTGACACGTAGATGGCAGAAGCTCCATAAGTCAGACATACTCAACCACCGCCATGTTCTCTGTTTCCTGTCCCTCGTGCGTGCATTATACCAGCCATTTTGACGTCACTTCCGCGTCACTTTCGTTTCGTTGACTCGCAACTGACTTATCTTTTTTCACTTTCCAGCTCTTTTGTATTATGTCACATTGTTTTCTTTTTTAACACCTAACATGATGTCGCATTCTAACAAGCATGCTTGAAAGCGTTTGCGTCATTTCTTAACGACCTCTCATTCATGCACAAGAAGCACTAGATGCTGCATCATCGTTGCAGTAATTCCTCACTTTAAAAAACATCGTCAATAATATTCGTACCTCGATGACTGATCTTCATGCATATGACAGGGCGCTAAAACTAACATGGATCAACAGATTTGCACAAGCACCTGAAATGGGTATTCCTCTCGGAAAAGTAATTGATATTAACACTTTAATCGAAACTGGGGGATGTATAAGTCAGGCAGCGATAAGCAGTGTGAGAAACGTTTTCTGGAAGCAGGTTTTGGAAATCTGGAATGAATTTGTAAGCAAGCACTATCGGCACGTTTTGACCTGTGACCTTTTACATCAGCCATTGTGGAACAACCCGCAATATAAAGATAAAACTTACTTAAAAAAACATGGTTTGACGTAGGAATTAGAAGTATGAAAGATATTGTTCATCCGAACGGGGGATTTAAATCATTTGAAGAGTTAAAATGTCACTTTAGCCTACAAGGAAACTTTTTGGAATATGCAAAACTATTAAGTATAATCCCCGCTCACTGGAAGAGTAGTTTCGAAAGAGCTACTGCAAGTAGTACGCCTTGTGAGGGGGATCTACCGATACGATCCTTTTTGCTAAAAAATATAACAAAACTTGCGAGAATGTATTATACAATTCTTAGTAAAAATAACCAAAGACCTACTTCGCAGACATCTTGGGAAAAAAGATTAGGAGTATCTGAATTGCCATGGAGGCGGTATTATATGATTCCCTTTGTAGCAACAAGAGAAGTGAAACTTAAGAACTTCCAGTATAAAATTCTGCACAGAATACTACCCGTTAATGAATATTTGCTTAAACTAAAGATTGTTCAGAGTAATGTCTGCTCTTTCTGTTTGACAGAACCCGAAACTTTGGAGCATCTCTTTGTTGACTGTATTGTTAGTGAAACCTTTTGGAAAGAAATTATTTGTTTCCTTCGAAGCAAGACAAATATTCCCTTACATTTGAATAAGCAAAATATTTTGTTTGGCTCGCCAGACTATGATGCATGTACAAACCATATCATTCTGCTAGGAAAGAAACATATACATTACAAAAGATCCATGAATGAATTGCCTTTATTTGATGACTTTAAAAAATTTATGTTTAATGTGTTGAATACAGAAGAGTGTGCAGCTAGAATGGCAGGTAATGTTGAGAAATTTAAGTTGAAGTGGAATTCTTTTTTCCAGGAATGAGGACCGTTGTGATTGCATGTACATTTCTGTTACAGTCACTATGATCCAACCTTGATAGTTGTATCCTTTTTTTGTGAAAATAAATTGTATTAAAAAAATAAAAAAAATAAAAAATATTTGTACCTCGAGTGGTAACTTTCTTTGGTTAAGGCGCTATTCGATGCTTTTGTTTTTTTAATCTTTCTCTTTACATACACAGAATATTGCTGCACTTAGAGTGTGCCATAATGAGTGTAGCGCACGGATACCCATGCCCCGCTTATTGCACTGTCCGCAGGTCAGACGTGCACATGCAACATGGGGAAGATTATTCTACCACCTCTCTATATATGCACATCCCTAAACAGCTTCATTTTCATCTTCGTTTTTTGAGGACATGAAAGTCAAACGAGTGACTTCACGCTATTTTCACAAAGGGTGCCGCAAATGTGTGATACAAGGCTACATTTTATTTAAACAGGAGAGCAAAAACAACAACAACAACAACAACAACAACACCAGAGCATCATTGAAAACGTAACGATACTTTTATGACGGTTTTTAGAAGTTAGTGTATTGCTTTATAGGAATGCATTACCACATCGTGGCATGCCCCGCTCCAATCACTTTTGAACTCTAAAATACGAGAATATCCTGAGTATTTTTTTCTATGAGCAAACTGATTCGTACTTTATGCTGACCAACAAAGCTGCAAAATATGCACCACGAATTTTCCTTCTTTTTGACATGTAACTTACGGTGCATTAAAGCAGCTGAGTGCTAGTTTCTGCTTTGACCTCACTATTCACACAAATATTATCTACTCTAGCGTTTTTCCTCGTCCTCGCACCTATCTCGTGCATTGTCAACAAACTTCATCCATTCCCCTCTGCAACGGAGCTTCTGGGATCTTCTCGTCATCAGTCTGTGCCAGAAGGATTCCTTGCTCATCCACATGCCGCTTTTCAGCTCTAACATGATTATCGCATTGAGCACGGCAGCAACATGAAAAGGCGGCACAACAGCTATCGCCCGCTATTCAGCAGCATAACGGCAAGGTTCTCCAGGGACGCCACCGACCTGTTACGAAGTTCATGTTCTGTGGTGCGAAGGAATAGAACACTAAGCGGCAAGAATGTGACCGAGGGATACCGTGTTGAGGATCCTTTCTGCATGCCCGAGTGCCGGCACGAGCTGCTGCGAGCACAACTGGTGATGATTCTTACCTTGTTTCCTTCGTTTATCCTTGATTATCTCTGACATCAGCCAATGGGCAGCCCTGAATAGTTTGGTTTGTCCAACTTTCTCTTCTGATCGAAATTTTCTGCTGAAGCTGCCAACTGTTTAAAAATAGTGATGCTATTTCATAGAGACATGTTTTTGTGAAGGCCGAAAGAGTTAGCCTGAACGTAGCGGACAAATGTTTTACCCCCGATTTGCACATGAAACCAACCGACATCCACACGTTTTAGCCGTTTCCCTAAAGCCACTACCAACAATGTATGGGAGCAATCTCCTACTGCTGATTAGTGAATCCATCAAACTTGGACAAAATACAAGAAAAGGCGGAAGGCTGGGGAAATTACACTTTGTAATTCTTTAATAAGGTAAAATTCCGAATACAAAGAGAAGTTAGCAATGCGTACACACAAATACTGTGCAGTGTAATGATAGGTCTATGTTGAGTCGTACATCATACAATTGGACCGCGAACTCACGTGCAATACGCATTCAGAGTGCTATTAAAGGATAAACTTGATCTTTCACTGCAAGAGTTCTATATCAGATACAGCAAAACAATACACATATAGGCTATGTAAATGTAATAAACTGTTTGGGACTGCAGCAATGTCTTCAAAACTAACATCATTCTGTCTATATGACAATTCTAAAGAAGTATACTGAGGTTTCCTTAGAAAAGCTTTTTCTGCAGGAAGACTGAGACAACATCGACAATTCCTGAGTTTTCAGAGATGATCTGAGACGAACTTGGTGACGTCAAGCAACGTGGAGGCCGCCGATTGGATGGTGAAGAGTATGACGGAAAAGTGATGCTTCACGCGTTCCCATCGTGCCTGTTTGTTGGGGTCAAGGTCGATTTCAAACAGGAGGTCAGACAAGCCTGGAAAGCTGCTGCTGGCGTAGTGGTTATTGCTGCTGGGAGCAAAGATGAGATGTCTGCAAGGAACACACACACATACAAGGTAAAGGTTGAGTGTAAAAACAACAACGACGAGGACGACAACGACCAAGACGACGACTTTAAAAACCACACGCTCCTCCGTACGCATACATGCCCAGTAGCTCGTTACAGGAATAGAGGACTAGGTCATAAAATGACGTCACAGTCGGTAAGCACCCTCTTGTAGTTGTAGTGGGAACAAGAGAAAAGACGGCACCTGTATACTGAAGTCACGGCCTATGAATACCTACCTGCAGTTGGGGCGAAGGGCAAGACTATGATGACGTAACAGTCTGTGAATACCGGTCTGCAGTTGGGGCGAAGGGCATTACAGTATGATGACGTAACAGTATGTGAATGCCTACCTGCAGTTGGGGCGAAGGGCAAGACTATGATGACGTAACAGTCTGTAAATACCTACTTATAGTTGGGGCGAAGGGCAAGACAGTATGATGACGTAACAATCTGTGAATTCCTACCTGCAGTTGGGGCGAAGGGCAAGACAGTATATTGACGTAACAGTATGTGAATACCTACTTGTAGTGGGGACGAAGGGGAAGGCCGTTGGGGTCCAGGAAAGCCTTGTCCAGTAGCATCAGCTGGTCGTTGACCATGCGTATCAGCAGAGGACTGTAAAAGAGAATACTTCTGTAGCACAGGGCAGTCACGTGTTGTACAGCTTCCACTATGGTGGACTGGTTTTTCTAGAGGTACAGAAAGTAGGATATTACTTTCATACCCTCGGATTAAAACATTTTATGTCTTGGTTTACTTATCACCCTCACATACCTCACAACATTTCATGCACTCGACTTTAGATTTTTACGTGTATAATTTCGTTGTACGTTTTGTCAGATGTGTGGTCCGCATAACTTGGCCAATATTCATGTAAACTCTAACCATCCCACTATCTAACAGGTCTGTCAACTTCAAATCTATATTTGTTATTGTTCACGTCTGCTTCTCTTCCAGCTTTTGCCAAGAACAGTGTCTTGTAGGGTTTTTAATGATCAAAGTGTGTATTTTTGTAATGAAAGATTCATACTTGTTTGTGTTGATGGAAGCCAGGCGCTCCTCAAACTTGCGTGCCACAGTGGTGAAGTTGCTTACAGTCGCGTTCAGATCCTCTGAAAATCAATATAAAAAAAACAACCTGACTGTATATGCCTGTTGAAAAATATTGCTGTGAATGATACAGTAATTTCTCAAATGAACCCTTACACTATTTCTTAACTTGGAACGTGCGACCACACGGGCTAACAAACAAGCTTATCATTTCACTGAAGTTATTGCAATATCTATCCCGACTTCATTTACAGTGAACAGTGACGTCATACTGACCAACTTTGATGTCATGACGTGTCATGACGTCAGAGTAGGCATGCAGCAGGCTTTTGGTCTGGGCCTGGAGACGGTGGGCGTAGTCAGAGACGCTCAAAGGCAGAATCAGACTGTCTGCCAGTCTTCGAACCATCTCGGCACAGAGGCGCGCCGTGGCCCTGTGAACCTGAAGATAGATAAGTAGATAAAATAATTATACTACTACTACTGATGATGATGATGATGATGATGATGATGATGATGATGATGATGATGATGATGATGCTTTATTATGTCTTTTTTAAAGGAAGTTCTCTATGGGGAATTTCACCCCCGGTCACCGCTGTGCAGCGTCCGGTGACCGGTTTTACTCTCGGTAGGAGAGGCAATGTGGGTTAAGCATCTTGCACAAGGATGCAACTCTAGAATCTGTGCAGCTTTGAACACCACACCCTTCAGCCGCAAGCGACTGCAAGTCAAACGCTCTCACCACTAGGCCACAGAGCCTATGTTGACCTGAGTAAGAAACTTTGTTTCATTCAATGGTCACCTCAAGGCAGTCGTTCAAACCATGCAAAAGTTCGCCCATGTCTCTCTGAGCTGAAGTTTTACATTGATCTAGAGATTCACTTGTCTGAGAGAAGGCACGTGTGCTACAGGTAAAAGCTAAGAACGATGCAATGATTATTCATGGGTAACAATGAAGGAGACAACAGCGAGGCAACCCTGACAGTTGAAGACCAGCAGCAATGATTCAGTAAGAACAATGGGAGAGAGGAGCTGTATTGTAAATGAGTAGTGACGGAATCGCAGCTACGAGAATTAGCGGCGGTTAAAGAAAATCACTTATGGCACAATGATACGTCTTCAATGTATTGAGTTTAAACCGCTTCAAAGTGAAGGTTAAACACGAGAAAACAATTTTGGGTGTTGCAAGACTTTACAGATAGAAAAATGCACAGAATGCAAACAAAAATCAAATGAATGGTATTTTTTATCGATCAACCGCCCATTTGAATCTAGGTGACTCATTTGGGGGAAACGAACTGCTGACATGAATGATGACACCATCATCTGTGCACTCTATGGTAGATATGATACAATTTAGCGCGACAATATATGTATACGAGCGTATGTTGGATTAAGTGCAAATTGCATGATTTCTTCTAAGTTTCAGGTCACATAAGATATTCATCTATATGATTCAGCTGTAAGGACAAATAATGGTGCTGAAACAGAGAAGACCGCGAAACAAGCCAACTATGAAGAGCAGAGACTGTGGGGGAAGACAACATGCTAGCAACAACAACCATGACAGACTGAAGGAAGTTACAAACGCCACTCCAATGCTCACCACACATTTACCTCTCATGTGTGCAGACAATCCAAGAAAGACTCACTTCAAAGTTCCTGTCGAAAAACTTTTCGATGGTGTGGAATGTCTCGTAGACAGAATGGTAGAGCGGGTAGGAGCTGATGGGGTACTGCTTCTGAAGGAAAAACAAAACAAAGGACACTGAACTTACAAAATGACAGCAACCCTCCGTGCATTCGATTGCTATTCCTCAAATAATTAAAGGGTAGGGATGAGGGTGGGGGAGGGGGGGGGGGGGGGGGAGATTGAACTGACGGTAAAAAGTTGTTTTTTTCTCTCGATGCTAGGTCCCAACTTTTTAATCTCTTGAGACGAGAGACAGAGGTTCCCAATTGGATATGAAAATGATCAGCACTTCATCTTTAGCCATTCTACTCGATCTACAGTTTGAGCAAACATCTATGATAAATTCTAGTAAGCGCTATGTAATGTCAGTTATGCTTTTCTATCGAGATTTCGACATGTACATGCAATCAATGCAGAATTTGACTGCTCTGCGTTGAGGATATGCCAAACAATGTTGTGACATATGAGCGTACTCACACGTGGCAAAGTGTTCTGCCAATTTTCCACTTGCCATTGTCAAGATGGCGGTTTTACGTCGCCAAAAATGTTTACAACAGCTCTTTATTGTTCTAACCGCTGGCAAGGAAATTTTCCGTGAACGGCCGTTCAGATGGTCAATCGAGTATGTCGCCTACTCTCGTGCTGTCACACTAAACCAATGACTGACCGTGACACAGACACTGCAAAGCAGCGATATAAGAACACAAATCTCCTCCTCCTACTGCTCCTCCTCCTGCTCCTCCTCCTGCTCCTCCTCCTCCTGCTGCTCCTGCTCCTCCTCCTGCTGCTCCTGCTTTTCCTCCTGCTTCTGCTCCATTTCCTTCTTTCAAGACGCCACACAGTAGTTACCGCGTTGTGATGTAGTCAAGGTGTTGTGAGGAAGTTTATCAAGACGTCACAGAATAGTTATGGTATTGTAGATGTAGTGAAGGTATTGGTACATAGTTTTCAATTGGTCACTCAATATTTACAGTGCTGCACATGTAGTCAAGGTGTTGTGGCGGTTTTTCAAGACGTCACACAGTAGTTACTGTGTTTTTGATGTATCCAAGGTGTGGGGACATTCTTTTAAGACGTCGCACAATAGTTACTGTGTTGTAGTCAAGGTATTGTGACGATTTTTCAAGTTTTCAAGTCGTTACAGAGTAGATACTGTTGTTGATGTACTTTCGGACGTCACAGAGTAGTTACTGGGTTCTACATGTAGGCAAGGTGTTGTGACGATTTTTCAATGTGTCTTGACATATTTTTCAGGATGTTACAAAGTATTTGCTGTGTCGTAGGTGAAAAGGTCTTGACATAATATTTCAGGAAGTCACAGAGTAGTAACTGTGTTGTACATGTAGTCAAGGTGTTGTGACAATTTTTCAAGACATCACACAGTAGTTACGGTGTCATAGATAAAGTCAAGTCAAGGTGTCTTGATAGTTTTCAGGACGTCACAAAGTGGTTACGGTGTCTTGACATTGTATTACAGGACGTCACAGAGTAGTTACTGTGTCTTGACGTTGTATTACAGGACGTCACAGAGTAGATACTGTGTCTTGACGTTGTATTACAGGACGTCACAGAGTAGTTACTGTGTCTTGACGTTGTATTACAGGACGTCACAGAGTAGTTACTGTGTCTTGACGTTGTATTACAGGACGTCACAGAGTGCTTACTGTGTTGTAGATGTAGTCAATGTCCACTCCTGACACGCCAGCCAGGTACATGAGAGGCGCGAAGTCACTTCCACTGCCAAGGTCAGGAATCCTACAAATAGATACAGTACAGATGTTGACCTGCCAAAGAACATAGATATCACCTAATGAATGACTGTCTTTATTTGTTCCTCCACATCTGCACCTCAACACCAAGGCTCCACATTTGTTATGATGCAATGTACAACATTTACTATGTTCTGCCGGAGTAACTCGATGCACCCTTCATCAGTTAGAATCCTCGACATATTGGCTTTTGGAGTCTTCTTCTTCAGGAGCTCAGCAAGGGGAGGACCGAAGAGGTGAAATAGGCTACCAGAGACCTTTCAGACAGGATCGGGTCAGTGTGGGAACATCAAGCGGCTCTGGCTGTGTACTGAGCTAAAATTATCCGACGGAAGATTTATGAGAATTGTTCAACAAAATTACATGTACCCTTTTATGACAAACACGCTTATTCTGCTGGAGTCAATTCTTAGGTCGAAAGTTACGTCTTAGCTTCTCATCATTCAGAAACTATTTACACAGATCCTTTCACATGTAATACTTCTTGTAGTAGTAGTAGTAGTAGTAGTAGTAGGAGTAGTAGTAGTAGTAGTAGTAGTAGTAGTAGTAGCAGCAGCAGCAGCAGGTGATAGCAGTAATAGTGCTAATAAAAGTAATACTAGTAGTTAGTAGTAGTAGTAGCAGCAACATCACTAGTAGTAGTAGTAGCAGCAGCAGCAGCAGCAGCAGTAGTAGTAGTAGTAGTAGTAGTACCAGCAGTAGTAGTAGCAGCAGCAGTAGTAGTAGTAGTAGTAGTAGTAGTAGTAGTAGTAGCAGCAGCAGCAGCAGTAGTAGTAGTAGTAGTAGTAGCAATAGTGGTGGTAATAAAAATAGTAGTAGTACAAATAAAAGTAGTAGTAGTAGTAGTACAAATAAAAGCAGCAGCAGCAGCAGCAGCAGTAGTAGTAGTAGTAGTAGTAGTAGAAATAGTAGTAGTAGTAGTAGTAGTAGTAGTAGTAGTAGTAGCAGTAGTAACAGCTTGCTGCAGCAGCTGCAACATAAGTAGCAGCAGCAGCAGCAGTAATAGTAGTAGTAGTAGTAGTAGTAGTAGTAGTAGTAATAGTAGTAGTAGTAGTAATAACAGAAGTAATGGTAGTAGCAGCAGCATCAGTAGCATGAGTAGTAGTAATAGCAACAGCATCAGTTGCAGTAGAAGTATTGGTAGTCAAAACAAAAATAACAATTACAACACAAAGAGCACAATATTTTAAAAGCATTTCATGCCCACTCTCCCACAGATCGGTTTACTTCTAGATACCAATGCATGAAGCACATTTAATAATAATAATAATAATAATAATACAGACTATTTCTACGCACATACCTTCCCTAATGGGCAAGCTCATGGCGTTTACAATGAGAAAGTCTACACTCATAAATTTGGCTTGCCTCCGCCATCCTCTATCTCTTGGTGTTCAGTCCAGTTGTTTTTCTAATAGAATGAAATGAACCGAGAGGAAACATATTCATTTCATCAGAAGAACTTAGGAGAGAGTCAGGAGTCAATCAAGCACACCATTTCTTTCTAGTTATACCAGAGATTATCGTCACAGCCCGACTGCAGTACATGTAGCTCATATACAGTACACTTCAAATGGCATGTTTTCTATTCTCAAGAAGACGTTGCACTGCATCTATTACATTAACAACCCGATCAAATAGCCAGATAGCAACAACGGGAGGGTGATAGGTCCGGGCAGGCCATTCTTGCTTACTGGGGCCTGTTCCTCAGGTTCGGATCCGGAGTCGAGGCCAGCCACTTGTCAAACACTGACGTCATTCCCGCAGCTACGTCATCAGGATCAGGGTTTGGGATCTGAGGAACCAATAATTTTCCAACTTGTAAACAGTGAGTCGCTCTCTCCAGTGCCAGGTCGACAGTGGTGGGGTTTTAATTTCTGTTCGTTTTTAATCTGAGAGACAAATAAACTCTTAATCAAATTTTTGTTTTGTGCTCGATACAGTAGTTTTACATTTTGCCTTTGTATAACCACTTCTTTAAATGCTACGTTTTAGCGATAGAAACATTATTGATAAAGTGTTATCCTCAAATCTTTCCACGTGTTTTTATCTAACAATATCATAAGTATCTGCCACCAACACTACGACTGCCGCTGTAACCATTCTGCCACTGCAGTTTTTATCAGTATGTAGAAATACCCCGTGTCTTTGCATTCCTGTTGCAGATTCTATTCTAGATAGTAGAGCACTATCTCTGTCCAGAAAAGAGCTGAGGAAAGCAAGCACACGCACCCTTTTCGTGGCTTCGATGAGGACCTTGTACATCATTGGAGATGCCTTTGCGTTCAGTGTATAGTTACCTGTAAACAGAGGACAACATAATGTTCCTGCAACAACTGTAAACAGGACACATCCTTATTTCTCTGCAGTGCGCAACATCTTACGCACAGTTTATTCTACAGGAAATTACGTTAGTGTGGGCAATGGCTCCGCTGTTTGGATTCTTATGCTACCACTTGCCTTTCCGGACACGCAATGGACGGTCTTAGAAGCTCCTCGATGAACTATATACCTAATTATCAATATCACTGTTTGTATTCACTCGCTCGATCGCTTGTTTGTTTGTCACTTTAATGGTTCGTCAGCAGGTCTGTTGCATTCAAAGTTCTCAATGACAGCTGACGATACAGCAACACCTAATAATTCAGGAACACAGCTGTAGATAAACAACATTAAATGCTGTAGAATCAGTGTCATAACAGTGCATAAGGAACCAGGCAGATTGGACATTCGGGGTCTAATAATGCTTCTACCATAGCTCTTTCAGTCTTTGTCATAAATTGTTGACGCCGTGTTAATCTTAAGCGCAGACATTGTTACTGACAAAGCTGCAACTGTTCACTAACCCCTTTTATACAATGCTTCCTCCCCTCATTCCTCTCACTTCCCCTTTCTACCCCCTCCCCCCCTCCAACCCCATTCCCCTTCGCCACCCCCTCTCCCAATCCTCTAGAACAACACATTCAACACATTTACGTCTGCCTTTCTGTGAGTCAGCCATCTCTCAGAGCAGAAGAGATCTGATTTTTTTCCAGGGCATACGCTCGTGCCACACTCACCACTCAGAGCCGAGTCCAGGTTGACGTAGGCCACAGCTCTGCTCTGCAAGTTCTTGATGTACTCCTGAAAGCACAAATCATCATTTGGTGGAGGCTGTCTAGAACAATGGTTAAGCAGTGCTCTCTTCAGACTCATAGGTCAATGTGTGAAGGAAACTATTAATATGGAGATTTTCGTTTGTCCTGTGAAGGATGTATTTGAGACTGTAAAGAATCGTCATGTTAACTGGATTTGTAAGTGGTTTCGACAATATAAGATTTTATGGATACTCAGCCTACACGAGGTGACATGGATTCTCGATTTACACAATGATAAATACCCCACTCAAATACGTCACAAAGTCCATGTGCGGATTGATACGCTCGAGTATAAAAGGCAACAACAACAACAACAACAACAACAATACACGCTGAACGTACACATGCTCAAGCGCTTACTGACACATGCTACACCAAATGACACATCCGCTTAGTCCACACAATGACAGATAAACGGTAAGTTTATTTGATGAAATACTTTGCTTATCATGATAACTTCCCTGCCTGATGTTGCTCACTACAGTGCTGCTTAGATGTTGTTGTTGTGTTTTTGTTGTTGTTGCGTACCTGGGCTAAACACTCCCAGTGTCACGACTCGAGAGAAAAGGGTGTTTTGTAAATAAGTTTATAGGGTGGGGCTTTGGGGCCTTTAAACGGGTTGTCCGCTTTTTAGTTTGGGGTTAGGCTGTTCAGTGTTTGGCACGAGTTTTGCTGGGGTGAGTTGATGAGATTTGTTGCGTGGGCACGGGCTGCACGGGTTTGCTGGTTGTTATCATGCTCTTTGATGCGGATTTCGATTTCGCCGATTATGGGTTCAGGTGTGGCTTGTTCCTAGTGAGGATGTTCATGTTTCTCGTGCTTGTCTGGTCGTCAACCTATTTAGTAGAGTTTGCGGAGTGGCCGGTCAGTGTGGTGGCCGGCCAGTTGTTACTCCGGGTCGCAGGGTGAGTGGATGTTGTTTTGTGATTCGTCCAAGTCGGGTATTTTCCATACGTTGCGTTATTGCATGGTGTTAGGGAGAGTTTACTGTTTCTGGTCGTTTTGTTTGTTGCAGGCCCTGGCGGGAAGATTGTGTCCTGGCCGAAGTGATTTGGCAGGAAGTTGTGTTCTGGCCTGGATTTATCGGTGCTGAAGATTGTGTCCTGGCCGAAGTTATTTGGCAGAAAGTTGTGTTCTGGCCTGGATTTATCGGTGCTGAAGATTGTGTCCTGGCCGAAGTTATTTGGCAGAAAGTTGTGTTCTGGCCTGGATTTATCGGTGCTGAAGATTGTGTCCTGGCCGAAGTTATTTGGCAGAAAGTTGTGTTCTGGCCTGGATTTATCGGTGCTGAAGATTGTGTCCTGGCCGAAGTTATTTGGCGAAAGTTGTGTTCTGGCCAGGGTTGGCGTGTCCTGGCCTGAGTTTGGGATTTCCTGGCCTGGGGTATCTGGATGGACTTGTGGGGGTGTCGGTTGGTTCTGGAGTGACGTTTTGTGGAAATTTTGCTGTGGAGGGACTGAAGGGGAAAGTGCTGGGTGATTTGGACTGTGGCGGTGGAGTTTGGGATTTGGACTGTGGAAGTGAAGTGCTGTGGGAGTTAAACTGTGGAGTGAAGGGTGTTGGGATTTGTGC
>JAWQFJ010019628.1:37500-42500 GCA_034096865.1 Theodoxus fluviatilis | reverse complement strand
ATTCAAGATCCTGTAACTTTCACATATAGGAAGATACAGTTTTTACTATAGGTCAACCCATGAAGCAGGCTATATGAACCAAATATGCCAAATTTAAAGGAAGTGAAACTTCAGAGCAAAAAGATATATTGTCTGAAATCTAACACATAGAGGTGAAAACCTGGAAACTGAAACAAAAATGCATTTGAAGTTCTCATACCTCATTATGACAGCTGCAAGTTGGTGTCCTCCTCCCAATTGTTTTACCATAAAATATTTACCCCAGAAACAAAGCACACAGTCATATTCTACATTGAATGTACTACAAAGTGATTAGAAAAATACATGTTTGACCATATGTTACAACTTTGAATTGTTTAAACTGGATACAACTACCTTAATAAAGCGCCTTGACCAAGGATGACACTCTAGCATCCGTGCAGCTTCAAACCCCAATACCAATGGCTGCAGGCGACTGCGGGCGGGCGCTCTGACCACTGGACTAGAGTCTTGAGAGAAGCAGATAAAGGCACTGATGGTGATTTTTCTAGCGACTCATCACCTACATCTTGATCTCCACTTAATAGCCCTGATCTCTGGGCCGCTTGATTTATCGTGTCATGGCATCTTTTGACAGACACGTTCACAAATAGGATGCACAGAGTCATGCCGTAGTACCATCTTGATTCCATAGGGAGTATCCTGACCCAATGCTGGCTCACTATCGCATCAACGGTTCAACGCCCTGCAGTGTGCTTTAATTAACAGCCGTTACAGACAATATTTTCCCGTCGTGCCTCTGTGTGCAATTACACCAGTCTTTCGAACGACTGCGTCCGGAAAATGTAGAGGTTCAACTCATGCTTTGATGTCCTTTGACCTCGGGTATCTTGTTTGAACAGATGCAACATTGTAAACGACCAGTACTCGAGGTCAGAAGTTTCAAATCATACTGACAGACTGGTGCCTCAAACGACCAGAGACCAGAGGGGTCACCGGTACTGACCTATGGCGGGGTAGCCAGGAGTCAAGGGGTCACCCTTCTTGATGAGCACGTTCCCTCTCTGGGCACCCGTGGGGGGCAACCACCAGCTTCGGGGGTAAACGTCCGGATTGTCACCAACAGCGTAGTCAGCGGGATCGGAGTACAAGATAACGCCTGCTGCCCCCTGATTCTGAGCAATGATCACCTGAGGGAGAACAAAAAAGAGGAAAAGCACAGTGATATCATTCAGGTATCGTTTGCATTCCAGTCTACCGGCGCTCGTATACCTTCTGCACACCGAGATGCATTCATTGTATTCTAGCTTGCAGGACCAGTCTCGGTAAAAGCAGGCACGTAGTCTATGAGAAAGAGCTCTCAGGGAGACCCTCTCGAATGTAGTACCGCCATTTCTCGAAACATATGTAAAACAGATTAAGGATAAAAAGTTCTCCACTTTATTAACCCAGTTATATCTACATGTTGTAGAGATCACCATAAAATACGCCTGATTTGGGAGCCTGTCTGTTTGTATCTTGCACACTCAGCCAGTATTGTAAGGCTCTGATGGCAGAATGTACAAACGAATGGTATCTACCTGTCTTTCCATATAAAGGTAAAAAAGGTAAAGATGTGCTTTTATATAGCGACTTTCCACCATTGATCGGTGCTCAAACCGCTTTACACTTTACCCCCTGATCACTGAGCATACATCAGTGCTGGAAGGTCTTGCATCTACAGTACATCCAGCAATCGCTTGCAGGCAAACAAAATGTAACTTCTAAAATAATGTATCGATTCCACGGCCCTCACAGTTCTGCAATACAGAGCAAAGAAGGTCATATCTGAGTATCAAATGATTTGAAATACACGTGTAATTAGACTGAATACGCCACACGGACTCAGCACATTAATCTTTTGCTTGCATCTAATTGATTGGCTGCTAAAAGCTGTTTCGATGAAAATGTTTGTAGCGAAGAGAAACCCCAAGTACTTATCAGAGTTAACAACCTCAAGCGCTATACTGCCTAAGCTCCATCTCTCACCTTTTGCCACGTGTTCCCCATATTGAAAAACCATTACTTTGTTTTTGTCAGTAATAATGGTTAGACAAAAAGCTTACGATATTTCATGTGAATGATTAATCTGGCACTGTAGCCCTGTTGGGCTGATGGATAAGAGCACTATGTTATCAGCAAACAAGAGGACGTATATCTCTGTCGCACTGGGCCCGTATTCACAACGGCGATTTATCTCTTTAACACTCGATTTATCCCCTAGCCCCGCGTTATCTTGATCGGTTAGATAAGGTACGCTCGTCAGAGGATCCTAGGTTGCGCTTTGCTATATATACTGGTTTCCAGCCAAGGGAGAGCGGAACGGGCAGTTGGAATCGTCTGAGTTTAGAGATAAATCTGAGTTAAAATAAATCGCCCATAAATCGCCGTTGTGAATACGGGCCCTGGGTAGCAGCTGCCTGTAAATCCCACGTTTTCCATGTTTACGGACGTAATTAGCCACATGTAAAATGTACTGGGAAATATTATCGCGCTCTCGGTTGCACCTTATTTTACGTCAACCGGGCATTCAAAGGGTTCCGACAATGCCGAATCCCATCTTACACATGCCTGTACATGTATATTGGAATACATTGGTTTGATTATATCAATAAATTTAGTTGAGACCCCTATTTTTTCGAGGAGTTGCCTTAGACATGCATTATATACAGAATCAAAATATCTCCTGTAGTCCACGAAAGCAGCATATGCATAAATCTTTCTTCTGCCACCGCCATGAATATGTTTCAATACTGTTGAATAAAGGGTAAATATGTGGTCAATTGTGGAGTGACCTCTTCGAAACCCTGCTTGTTCTGTGATAAATTTATTGTTTTATTCACCCCAGTCTTAGAGTCTAGTTTAGACGGAAGAGAATATGATTAACTCACTGTGTTCATTAAGGATGTGTCTCAATAGTTTTGAGGGTCCTGTGTGTCTCCCGCTTTATAAATTGGAATTCTCACGGATTTATTCCAACTTTTGGGAAAGAATTGTTTCTCAAACACAGTGCAGAATACCTTGTAAAGTAAGGGCAGGATCTGGACCCGTATGCATGAGAAGGAGAGAAGATTCATCATGAGCAACAGATACTACTTAAGGAAATACTACAGAAGTTACGTCACACATTACTTGCTATGCATGGGCGATGGTGTGCGTAATAGTTGTGACTGTAGAGGTATGTACTAACTAGCTAGTTGGGAATCCTGGGTATCTCGTCTTTGTGCGTGTGTGCAAGCGTCTTCGGCTGAAGTCTGCTTGTTGACAGATAACGCATTATGTGCGCATGCAAGCCCTCGTGCAACTCATCTGCAATTTCCAATATTTCATGGCGATGAAATATACATTTATTGTAGATTTCTTCATCAAACGAATTTAGTGGATTCGTTCGGTCTTTATACTGTCCCGTCTCCTTTGTTGCAGTTGCCGATCAAGCACGCACATGAACGCCGTCACATTTCGTGTTGACATATTTTTTGTTCTCGCTCCAGCCTCAGCTCGCACTAACCCCCCCTTCCCCCCCCCCACCCCCACCCCCCCACCCCCACCCCCACCCACCCCCGCCCCAACTCGTAAGTCAACACACATTTCCTCGTATACAAAATTAAAGCAACTTCAGCGTTTTCATCACACAAATTAAATGTATCGTGTTTGTGGCATCATATAAAGCTAGCTTTGTACACAATGTCAACAGATGCTTCACCGTTTAGGTGTGTCGACCTACATTTCCATTTTTTTAAAGTAAGAACTTACACGGCGATGCATTCAACATACAGATTTGATAAATTAATGTTTTTAATTGTTTACAATTCCTTTGGATTGTTTCAAGTATCCCCAAATATTG
The DNA here is from genome assembly GCA_034096865.1 of Theodoxus fluviatilis. Taxonomy (NCBI): domain Eukaryota; kingdom Metazoa; phylum Mollusca; class Gastropoda; order Cycloneritida; family Neritidae; genus Theodoxus; species Theodoxus fluviatilis. The sequence goes on along the minus strand of JAWQFJ010019628.1, from coordinate 38,638 downwards.
TGTTTCTGCGCAAACCGAAAACAACAATGGCGGTTAAACCCGGTGTAACTACGGCTATACTCATGGGTCCTGGCTGTAGTAGAATTTGGGTTGTTTTACTACTTCGTTACTGAGAAGGAACCACCAGTTCCAACTCATGCATTCCTAGGTAATAATTTTACGTGAATAGTTTACACTTACATAGTAAGACGCTATTTCCCTCTCATGCATATGGGCCTTGATTTCGAGCAACTTTAAGGTAGTCCCCAGATATTTCGTCCCCCCCAGGAGCTTTCTTGTTATCCAAATCTTTTATTACAAGCCTAATGTCTTTCCTCGTTATTGTATCAAGTTCTTCAATTGTTACTTCTATGGTTTGGTTTACAAGAGAGCAGGCCGTCATCGTAGGACACCGAACTTCACCTAACAGAATCTGGAAATAGTTTTTCCACATTCCAAGTTCATTAGCTGTTCCATGCACCTTTTAAAATGTCAACTGACGGAGCTTGGCCCCCCCCCCCCCCCCCCAAAAAAAAAAGAGAGTTTTTCTGGTCTTTGATCAGAGACTGGCTTGTTCTTATCCGACATTATTGTCTTTTTTCCTCGTGTGATAAAATAAATAAAGTTTTAGTTGAATCTACATTACCCTGTCTTACACATTGTTTATCTTTGCAAGTTTACCGCTCTCTTGGTTGTTATTTTCGCTTGTTTGCAGTAAAAGTAACATTTGGCGCAATGTCGGATTTGAGAAGAAAATGGCATTATAGTGCGGCGCAAGCATCCTGATATAAAAAACAACACATCTTGGGTAACTATTTTTTCAGCTGAATCTATGTCAGTATCTATCCTATTACATGTAGCAGTGAGATGAGCTATTGTTAAAGTCCTTAATCATAAGACAGGAAATGAAGTGAACACAAATTAGAATGATCATAATGCAGCCTGATCAAATCGAGGACTGTAACGTGAGTTCATTTCACTGGTACACTGCAGACTTCTTCTGTGCTCTGGCGAAATTAAAAAGAATTCAGGTTGCTGATAACTTCTAGAACTCTGTTATCGTCCCAGAGAGTTATTTACGTTTACTGGGAATTTTACCTAATGTTAGGTGAGAGGAAGGAGAGAGGGTTAGTGAGCGTGTGTGCGCACGCGCGTGAGT
>JAWQFJ010019628.1:0-35000 GCA_034096865.1 Theodoxus fluviatilis | reverse complement strand
GACAGTTTCGTTCGTGAACTATCTGCATGATTCCAAATCCGCACACGTAACTACTACTACTACTACTTGTAACTACTACTACTACTAGTACAACCACCACGGCAAAACCCATCATCGCCGCCACCACAACCGATATCAGCACCACCACCACCACATAAATTATCATCACCACCTCTACCATCATGTCTTCTTTAACACGTTCTTGTTTTCCGAAGACTGGATTGTACTTTGAATACAGTTCTGCTTGTCACACACATATATAATGTCTCGTTAAAGTCGTTTTTCTGTGGGTTGAGCAATTGAGTGGTAAGCATGGTTAGCCCTACCAAGTGAAGAACCATTCAAATGGGTAAATGAGTTTTTTCCATGTTTCTGTTGCAGACTGCCGACCAATTACATTTTGGTTTTGGTATCAGAGAGGATTTCTTCATAATTACAACTGAATAGTGCCTTTGCCAAAATCAAAGATATTACAAGATAACTACTCGATGACGTAGTTGAAAGTAAAACAAAACACTGCAAAGTACGGTGCTTGGTTGTTCATTCAAACGAACGCGTTCCAAAACGTTATCATGTGAACTGGAGTATAACACAAAATGAACATGCTCAAATTTTCGACTGATAAGTCTTCATCAGGCATAACGGGTAAACGTGTGTGTTGCACCTGACAAAGACGGACTGGTAACAGTGTGTTATACCTGACAAAGACGGACTGGTAAGATTGTTGTGCCTGACAAATTTGATTCAATTTAATTCAACAATTTCATTTAACGAGGGTATACACTTGTACAATAAAACTCCATCTGCCAGTGGCCCTCAAAATAAAACATTGTGACAAGACCAATGATAGCTCTCTCTCTCTCTCTCTCTCTCTCTCTCTCTCTCTCTCTCTCTCTCTCTCTCTCTCTCTCTCAATCTTTCATTCCATCACGTTTTCTCTCACACCTTCACCCTTCTTCCCCATCCTCTCTCATTATTGTTCTTGAGATACAGTTTTAACTGATTTTTGAATGACTGAAGATTCGATGAATCTTTTACAGAAAAAGGTAGCGAGTTCCATATCTTTGTAGCATAATAAGTGAACGATTTACGAAACACTTCCGTGTGGACCATGGGAGGATGAAGATTTGATATTGAGAATGAACGGAGTCGTGTATCGTCTAAGTGTGAGAACATTTCTTGGAGATAGTATGGAGATTGCAATGTCAACGTTTTATATAATAATATGGCCGCTTGAAACAGACATTCGTGTTCCAAAGAGAGCCAGTTCAAACTGGAGAGTATCTTATTTAGAGGCATTTCATAGTTTTTCGTGATAATATGTCCAGATCTCCTCATGATTTGATTAAAAGAATCTTTATATCTGTGAGGACAACGTCCTCAAATATTCAAAATGTACCTTATATGTGGGGCGAGGTATGCAGTGTGAAACATTTTCATGTTTTCCATGGGAAGGAATGCTTTTATCTTTTTAAATATAAATGTATTGAGTTTTTAATGACATATTCAGCATGACTGGTCCAAGACAGATTGTCATCAATAAGCACACCAAGAAATTTAATTCATGAACGTTTGGTATCGAATAACTGCGTAAATTTAGGTTTAGTTTCATAGAGGAGAGAGTTCGTCTTCTTTGCTGGGTAGTTATTAGCATACGTGTTGTTTTTAGTGGGTTCTGGGTCATTCCATTTTGTTTTGTCCAGGAATCTATTCTTATCAGGTCATCAGCGAGTTTGTTTTGGAGTTCCGATAGATTGGATGCAATAGCTGTAAGAGTGGTGCCGTCTACATGCAGATCAGCATCAGACTAGGAGGTTGGTGAAAGTAAATCCGAAGAAAAAATAGAATAAAGTAAAGGCCCAAGAATTGAGCCTTGAGGTACGCCAGAACTGTTTTTACATTCTTTTGAAAGTTTTGTGTCGACTGAAACCTGTTGTGTTCTTCCGTTGATATAAGCTTGAATTTGAAACCATTTAAGTGATGATTCACCACATCCTGATGCATGTAATTCTTTAAGAAGTAGATTATGCGGAACGAGATCAAATGCCTTTGAGAGGTCAAGAAAGACCACCCCAACAAGTGTCCCCTCATTAATTGCACTATACCATTTATTTGTCATGTGTGTCAACATCGTTTGACGGAATGTTTGGATCTGAATCCAGACAGATTTGCAGAAAGCAATTTATGTTTTTCGAAATATTCAGAGAGACAATCGTGTACATGGCGCTCTAGAATTTTACTTAGTACGGGAAGAATAGACACTGGTCTGTAATTTTCTATATTTGACCTGTCTCCTTTTCTAAAAAGTGGTTTTACTTTTGCCTTTTTCCACTGGTCAGGAGAAGAGTAGTATTCTATGCTAGAGTTGCATATTTTAGCAACGGCTTTACAAATGAAATGAGAGGATATTTTAAACATTTTAGCATTGATACCATCTAAGCCAGTTGCTTTATCAGTGCCAAGTTCTTACAGTAATTTACGTACTTTCGATTCTGTTATTGCAGGTATGTGATATCGTTCTCTTATTGTAAAGTTTGTTGTACTTTCTATTGTAGGAGTATTTGTATGGCTACCAGAAATTATACCGAAATTTGTGAATTAATTATTAATATTTACAAAGACGGACTAGTGTGTTGCACTGACAAAGACGGACTAGTGAGAGTGTATTGCAGCTAACAAAGGCGCATTTGTGAGAGTGTGTTGCCCCTGACAAAGACAGACTAGTGAAAGTGTGTTGCCCCTGACAAAGACGGACTAGTGAGAGTGTGTTGCCCCTGACAAAGACGGACTAGTGAAAGTGTGTTGCACCTGACAAAGGCGGACTGGTGAGAGTGGGTTGCATCTGACAATGACAGACTAGAGAGAATGTGTTGCACCTGACAAAGATTTTTTCTGTGAAATTTTTACTCTTTTTTTGCATGTCTTATGCCGCATTTTAAGTATGTTAGCGTTTCAAAGAATCCCAAGAATGTGACTAGTTAATTCTAATGTCAGTGAGTGGGAGTGCGTGCGTGTGTGCGTGCGTGCGTGTGCGCGTCTGTGCGTCTGTGTGTGTGTGCGTGTGTGTTTGTGTGTGCGTGTGTGTGCATGTGTGCGGCTGTCTCTGTGTGTGCCTGTCTTTGTGACTGTGTGTGCGTGTGTATGCGCGCGCGCGTGTGTGTATGTGTATGTGTCTGTGTATGTGCGCGCGCGTGCGTGCGTGTGTCTGTCTCTGTGTGTCTGTCTCTGTCTCGAGTCTGTGTGTGTGTGTGTGTGTGTGTGTTTGTGTGTGTGTGTGTGTGTGTGTGTGTGTGTGTGTGTGTGTGTGTGTGCATGTACGTAATTTCCGTTTTATAATCTATCACCCGTTCTTCCTTCTTCTATTACTTATGTTGTTGCATTCCAGCTTCTGCTCGTCTTCCAACTTGGGCAACAATCCTATCGCGCTGGATGTGGACGTGCTCCAACTGTGCTACGTGATTTCACAATGGCAATTTTCTCCTGTACATAGACACTGCCCTAGTTTTCAATGCTGGAGCTGGAGATGCAAGTTTGGCAGAACGAGGAAGGTTAGTGAACGTGGCCAGAGAGAAGGGTGGGGACGGGGAATGGGGTCATGCCAAGGACTACTAAAGAGTCCTTGGGTCATGCATATAAGTTAAAGGGGCTGGATGTTTGGGCGGAGGAGGAGACTCGGGCTGTGAGGTGGAAGAGGTTTCAGGAAGAACAACAAGCTCTTCTTGCGCCTGGTTATTTATCAGCACGTCAATATTTGAGGAAGAGGTGTGCCCTCGGGAAAAAAGAACATATAATATTCCTTACATACCGTGAAATCATAAATCCAGGTCGCGCTAATCCGTGTTTGCTTCAAGCCCAGAAACCGAAGATGGTTGCATTTTAGCCTAACGCTGTCTGTACTATCTGCCTCTCAACCATCCTCCACCTCCACCTACCCCCCACACCCACTCACGCGCCCCCTACAGCTGCCTGCAAGGTGAGTGATGTCCCCATTGTTCTCGCTCCCCCAAGATAAAAAGTCCCATTAGGATGAGACCACACACACAGGTTTTCCCCCTTTCCTCCCCCTCACTCCCCACCCCGCCAATACTCTCTCCTCTTAATACTCGCACTAGTCACAGCTGGCACAGGAGGCAGGTAGCCAAGACATATTGCTTGAGGCAAACACGTCAAGGACAACTGTTTTTTCATGTTTGGTTGCATTTCATTTGTCAAGATACTAACTTATATTAGTGTCAAACGCCGCGCTGAGTGTCCTCGATGGTCTGCTTGTAAGCGCAGATGAAAAACGCCTGTCGTTGGTGGCGTTATTGGACCTCAGCGCCGCGTTTGACACGCTGGACCACTCCATACTCCTCAAACGCCTGGAGCTGTCGTTTGGAGTTCACGGTATTGTCCTGGACTGGTTTGCGTCCTACGTTCGTGATCGGTCACAGTCCGTCATTGTTGATGGCGTTTTGTCAGCCCCATCTCCATTGATTTTTGGTGTCTCGCAAGGCTCGGTCTTAGGACCAGTTTTATTCACTCTGTACTCGCAACCCCTTTCAAATGTGATATCTAAGCATGGGTGTGATTTTCAGAAATATGCAGACGACACAGAGTTGTCGAAGAGCTCAGCAGTCGAGGAATTTCTTTATGTAGAGTCAGATATCAAGACAAGCGTTGATGATGTACTCGCATGGATGAACAGCAACAAACTCAAGCTCAATACAGATAAAACTGAAGTTATGCCTGTTGAGGCACGGTCATGTCTTGGGCTTATCGAGAGTGATTCCACTGTCATTGGGGGCAGCTCTATTCCATTCCAGAGCTCGGTTAGGTACCTCGGTGTTCAGATTGACTAGACATTGTCGATGCGTAAACAGATCAGCAGTACTTGCAGTGCCTGTTTTCTTGAACTACGCCGCATTGCATCCATTCGCCAATATCTTTCTGACACTGCGTGTGTTAGGCTGGTCACTGCCAGAGTCACTTCAAGGCTGGATTATTGTAATTCAGTTTTGGCGGGTCTTCCAGCAGAACAATTGAACCGTCTTCAGCGCGTTCAAAACAGCGCAGCACGTCTCGTGCTGAGGAAGGGAAAATGCGATCATGTGACACCCATGCTTAGGCATCTACACTGGCTTCCCGTGAAATTCCGCTGTCAGTACAAAATTGCTGTTTTGGCCTACCGGCATTTTGATGGTACTCTTCCTGTGTATCTTTCGGCATCCCTTCGCACATATCAACCATCCCGTTCTCTCCGTTCAGCAAATGAAATGCTTCTCAAAATTCCTAAACGTAGTACAAAATCTTTTGGTGAACGTAGTTTTAGTTTCAATGCCCCCTCTGTCTGGAACTCGCTGCCGGCTGGCCTGCGTGATGCACCCACTTTACCTATTTTTAAGTCGCAACTGAAGACTCACATGTTTCGACTGGCTTTTGTTTGATTGTAGGTTTTTCTTCTCATGATCATGTATGTTGTTGTATCCATTCTCAGGTCTGTAAGTTGTATTATGTTTTGTATTATGTTGGTAAGCTTGTTGATGAGTGTCAATGGCTGCGTGTGAATGTGGTTATGTCAGCGCATTGAGTTGTACAGAAGTACGCTATACAAATGATATTATTATTATTATTATTATTATTATTATTGTTATTATTATTATTGTTATTGTTATTATTATTATTATTATTATTATTATTATTATTATTATTATTATTATTATTATTATTATTATTATTATTATTATTATTGTTATTATCATCAGGAATATGAGTTCCTTCTGCTCGGCAAACAGATGGAGACTCAGTTTATTGGGGCTGCGTTCTTCGGGTCAAAAACTGTTCATGATTATATTCTACGCTAGCGAATGTTGTCCTGCTAAACAAGAAAACAGCCTGATTAATCTCCGGTTAGAGAAAACGTCCACGGATGTACGTATGTTTCCCACAAAGGCAACTGCCTGTGACATCGGATGTTTAATGCCACAACTCCTGGCACGTGACAAAGATGTAATTAACCATCATAGACAGAAGTCTTTGTTTTCAACTCTCACTTTTCCCTTGGTCGGAGCAAAGACTTCCCTCGAGAGTATTTTGTCCTCGAGCAGCTGTCTTCTCTAGCAATACAGCAACAACTACACTAGGAAATGAATGGGTGCCGTCTCTTTTTCTAGAACTGCCTTTCATCTGTAGGCGGGTATTGTTGACTCCCATTTGACGACTGATATTTAATAACGTGCGCGATACTTCTGCAAAATCCGTAATTGAAGCTTCGGTAAACTAGCGACTTGTCTCCACAAATCGTAATCCCCCCCCCCTTTCCTTCACAATATGGCACTAAAAAGCATTGTGGTATGAGCTGTTGTCAAAATTGATGACTGTTTCAATATGCATGTACTGAAAACATGAACATTTTGTGAATGACCTCGCAAGCAAATAGAGAACGGGCAATTATATTCTAGCTCGATGGACAGTTAATAATTATGCACTGCACGTACAGGTGAGAGTGTCCCGCTTACAGTGACACCGGAAACTACGCTGATTCGTTCTCAAGTAAGGCAGAATCAGAAAATAGCAACTGGGTGGGAGTGTTACGCAATCAGATACAGTTCCTCTCCAAACAACAACAACAACAACAACAAAACAGAGCCTTCGAACTCACGTGAAAAAACTTCGTATATAGGTGAGTTCGAAACTTGAAACGTGTATACATGTACATGCAGTGATGGATCAACTTTCTGAATCTAACACATGTAGAATGTCAAAAATGCTTAGATTAGCACACACATACGCACGCGCGCGCACGCACACAGACACGCGCGCGCACACTCACAGTGGGTCAAATCCTGCTATACATTGATTTGCCCAAAGTATCAGACTAATTCATTTTGGGAGGACGTGTCACAAAATGTGCAAACGAGCTAAACAGCTCTACATCAAGGCTAGCTCATCTTACCTGTTCTGAACACAGAGAGAGCAGATGTGGATCTAGGGGCGCGTTTGTTTGGCCCAAAATCTCGCGATTCTCCCTGAATGGCAAGTCGAGGGCGAGTGAGACGCTCCTACAGCTAGAAAAGCGGCCAATCAACTCGCAAGGCGGAAGAACATGACTGCGTCCTGGCGCCTGAGTCGGTGAAGAAGTTGCCGATGGACGAAATAACTGACGATTCGGATATCACATAATAATAATAATAATAATAATAATAATAATAATAATAATAATAATAATAATAATAATAATAATAATAATAATAATAATAATAATAATAATAATTAATAGCATTTATAACGCGCATTTCTTGCAAGAACTCAATGCGCGGGCATAGCCACATTTACACGCAGTTACTCGTCAGTCATACTACATAGCACAACACTCGTACGACTATCATACCAGGACTTGAAAAAAACTAGGAGGTTACAGAAAAGCAAGACGAAACATATGGGTTTTTAACTGAGATTTAAAAATGGACATAGTTGGTGCATCACGTAGGCCAGCCGGCAGGGAATTCCAGACACTAGTGGTAAAGAAACTGAAACCACGCTCTCCAAAAGGCTTGGTACTACGCTTTGGAATTTTCATAAGCTTTTCACTTGATGAGCGGAGAGAACGGGAAGGTTGATAGGTACAAGGGAGGCCGAAAGATATGCCGGAAGGGTTGTATCAAACTGACGGTACGCCAAAACAGCAATGTTGTACTGGCAGCGGAAATTAACGGGAAGCCAGTGTAGATGTTTCAGGAGGAGTGTCACATGATCGCGCTTGCCCATCATAAGAACCAGACGTGCCGCACTGTTATGAACTCGTTGCAGACGGTTTAGTTGTTCTGCCGGAAGACCCGCCAGGACATCAGTTTTTCACTTCATAGAACACACCATGGTGTCATATCGAATAGTACGGGAATTTTTTCAATGACAAAAACCAACCCCGGTTCAACTGTATACAGTTGTGTCGAAAATTAATGTGAGGCTTCCATTCAATTCGATCAATTCAAGGGACATAATTCATGTATACGGGGAAGGGACATAATTCATAGAGCGGACGTATTCTGCAAGTGATCACAATTTTCGGCAGTGTATGTCCAGAAATACCCAATACACCTACTCCTCTATATATACAAATGAACACTTGAACAGCAAATACTTCCGTGTACATACACTTTTCCATTCTCGAAGCACATTACAGGCACTGTTGTCTCCAAATACCAGCCCAACTTGCACTGTCACCGCCATTTTGGCTCATCCGGGTCACTGCAGAGGGAAGGATTGGGGGAGCTCCGAACCTCCCTCGGCTTCCCGCCTTCACGGCGAGTGCGTCCTTATGAGCGAGGAACGTAGGCAACGCCTAGCCCTCGCGATTCTCTCGAGATTTTGGGCCAAACAAACACACCCTAGTGTTGAGTGGTTTTGTGTCTAACAGCTTCAAGCCATCATACCGTCATCAACGCGTCTCCCATTGCCGTAACAGACACAGAGACAGACTGAGAGAGAGAGAGAGAGAGAGAGAGAGAGAGAGAGAGAGAGAGAGAGAGAGAGAGAGAGAGAGAGAGAGAGAGAGAGAGAGAGAGAGAGAGACAGACAGACAGACAGACAGACAGACAGACAGACAGACAGAGACAGAGAGACAGAGACAGAGAGAGAGACAGATATATATATATATATATATATATAGAGAGAGAGAGAGAGAGAGAGAGACAGACAGACAGACAGAGAGAGAGACATAGAGAGAGATAGAGAGAGAGACAGAGAGAGAGAGAGAGACAGAGAGAGAGAGAGAGAGACAGAGAGAGAGAGAGAGAACGCATACATCTATGTATATCCCGTGAAGAGGGAAGGTTATGCGAAAAAATGTGCAAGCGCTTGCTGCACATGTGCGATGAAGGGTAAAAGCAACCTCACACGTGGACACATTTCTGGCAACTATGCTGATTCCGTGGGAAATGTCGCGCTCGCAAGTCCCTAAAGCATTGTGTTCTATCGAGTGTCCGCCCAATAGAAACACGTACTATTTTCATGTCAGTCGGACACTCTCTTTGACACTCCTTCAAACAGCCAAGCAGATGGGTTCCTGCTTGTGATTTTTGTAGTAGTGTCCAACAATGTCCTAATGGCGGCTACGCCACGCTCGATTCGGTTTTTCTGTGGCTTCTGCTACTCCATCTGTCAGTTGTAGGAAGTCCTGACGCCTGAATATGAATTTGTTGTACATTATATCATCACTGTATCTTTCTCATGTGTGCTGTTTATTGCAGAAAACCAGTCACAAGGAGAGCAGCTGACTCGATCGAGTTCGAATACACCGACCCCGTGTTGAATGTCGGGGCCGAGTGCGGATTAATAAGGGATCTCAGATGCGAGTTCACACCATAGGGCGCTTTTCTCGTTTTGTTAGTGGGGAACTTGTTGGTTGAGGACTTGTCAATCCAAAGGAATACTACAATAACACTATGAGCACGATGTTACGGCGAAAGTTGGAGAGCCATCTATCAACATACCCATTTAAGTATTGCACATGTGGCCTAGAAGGCATATCGTTGTCGACTCCCACGCGGTTAACGCGGGTTCATTTTCAGCCCGATGTCCTCGCCTGTTATTTCTATTTTAAATCTCACCCCTTCTCTATAGCGTTTTACCGGAAACAAGAAAAGTTGCCTCTTGTAAGGGACCCTAAGTTACTGTGTATGTGTGAACGCTAACACCAAAGATCAGACCTGGGTACCCCAAATTTTGCCTCAGCGTACTCACTGGTTCAGATATGCGTATTTTTATAAAACTGTGCGTATTTTTTGCGCGGACCGACAATTTCAAAAATGCAGCGTTTGGTTTGCATACAAAGAGGCAATGCAAGTGAAGAGTTATCTCCCCCTTGACCGCTGAATCCGGCTGTCTAGTTGAAGCGAAACTATGTATCTCTACAGGAGGACACTGGTCACGTAGGCATCCCACAGCACGCCTGAACTGATTTTGGCTCCAGAGAGAGAGAGAGAGAGAGAGAGAGAGAGAGAGAGTGAACTTGAACTTGAACTTTATTGTCAAGGCCCTCGGCCCATTGCAAATACAGGAGTTTACCATAAAACACAAGTAATCATCGCCAGTCTAGTCACAGAGCGGGTCAAACCGTTACCGGGACCATACATCTGTCCCCTATTTTGAGGGTACGCATTTCAAGAGCATAATATATGTACATAGCTAAAGATCTTATTTTTCTCGTGTCAGACTCTCGCATTATTACCTTACTCATGGATCCAGTATATCTATTAGGTAACAGATGTCTTAGGTATTTCGAGCGCAGTTCATTGTATGCAGTGCATCTACAAAGAAAATGTTCTTCATCCTCTCTATCTCCACAGAATGGACATCCGAGATTAGTCTCGTCTGCATATCTTCTATTTATCTTCAGGTCGATGCTAAACCTGAATCGTATCAAAACGCGCCTGAACTGATTTTGGCGAGAGAGAGAGAGAGAGAGAGAGAGAGAGAGAGAGAGAGAGAGAGAGTGACAGAGAGAGAGACAGAGAGACAGAGAGAGACAGAGAGAGACAGAGAGAGAGACAGAGAGATGGAGAGAGAGAGAGAGAGAGAGAGAGGTGTGAGCAATCCTCCCTGCAAATGTTATTTTAAGATTACTTGACCCACTTCTTACCCCAGGACCCTGTAGTAGTGGGGCTAAACTAAACAGCCCCTCTGGGAACGGCCGGGCAGTCACAACAGTGTTGTCAACACACATTACACAAATGTCCGATGAAGAGCTCTTGTCAAAACAAAACTCGAACAGTACCAGACTCCTTCCAGCCTCAGGAAAATTAAATTGTGGATCGGAACTTGGGGGGGGGGGGGGGACCTTTTGATTTCACGATTGTCGTATTTTTCGATTTCACCATTGTCGTATTTTTTAACACAAGTCGTAGTAGTCGTATTTTCAATAGTTTGGCGTAAAAAATACGCCAAAATCGTATAGGTAAACAGGTCTGAAAGATGCATAGAGTGGAACAGTCTACGAGTGGAATTGGGCAACGGGTAATTGCATGGAGTGGCAATGGATCCTCTAGAGGCTGGCCTAGGACGGCGGATGGGAGGAAAGACAAGGTATGAGGTGGGGCAGGGGTGGGATAGAGTGAGCAGAGATGGGGCTTGGGTGCATCGTCTTTCCAGTGGAGCGAGGGAAAGCAAAGACTGAAAGGTTTAAGGGCAGGGAAACACAACTGGACGGGAGGGCTGATAACAGAGAGATGTGCGGTAGACGCTGGGACTGATACGAGGTTCACAGTTGCTCTCCAGGGAGCAGGCAGCATGCCCGCGGCTGTACACACGGGCGCCACCTGGTGACTCGTCTACTTCTTCTTCGCAAAGAATCTTTGTCGAGGCCGCCATGTTGGTATACCTTGGTTGTCATGATGATCGGATAATTATTTCATTGGTGTTTCAGGGGGAAACTCTCTCTCTCTCTCTCTCTCTCTCTCTCTCTCTCTCTCTCTCTCTCTCTCACACACACACACACACACACACACACACACACACACACACACACGCACACACACACACACGCATACATACATGCAACACGAACGCGTACATACACACATGCACACGAGAGAGGGATAGAGAGAGAGAGGGAGGGAGGGAGAGAGAGAGAGTAGATATGTGGATGACATGCGTGTGTGTGTGTGTGTGTGCGCGCGCGCGCGCGTTTGTGTGCACGTGCCCGAGCAAAACCGTGTGTGCGTCAATACCTCTCTGTATGCGCGCGCGCGTGCATGCGTGAGTGCGTGTGCGTGCATGTAGGCCCTATGCGTCTGTGCATGCGGTTGTGTGTGTATGTGCGAGCGCGCGCGCGTACGTGTGTGTGCGTGCGTGCGAGTGTTTGCGAATGTGTGTGTGTGTGTGTATTTGTGTGAGTGTTCCTACATTCTGTCCTCTCACAGTCGACATCATGATAATGCATCTTGAGCGGGTTTGCGTGTTCACCTTTGCCCTTCACTCCTATATACGTCTTGGGGTCAACCACAGCCACAGTGAAGCCAGTGCGTGGCTTTGTATTGCAAGGACCACCAAGATTCATTGCATTAGGATGTATTCCTGTGAAAGAGGGTACTCTCTCTCTCTCTCTCTCTCTCTCTCTCTCTCTGTCCTCGTTCCCTTCTCGCTCCTCTTATCTCCCGCTGTCATCGCGGCCACTCCTCTTCTCAAGCTGCACCGGGCTGGACGCTGGCTGGCATTGTTGTCTCCAAGAGGTCAGCTTATGGAGCACCCAGATTGTTAGCACCCACACACGCCTCTCTGACCCCCCTGTTTTTCTCCATCGTTGCCCACATCTCCTCTTTCACGGAAAAGAGAACTTCAGTTCTTTGTCTAAAAGTTTTCCAAAAGTGAACCCTTCCTGTTCCCTCTTGGTACCTATTTTTGTCCATTCCCATAAATAGGGGCTGCAGTGCATGCTAAGGCAGACCAGACCAGTGAGTCAAGCAGACTACATATCAGTCTCAAGCCTAGCTGGCCCTGTATGATCATGCATCGGTATTGGGTCTAATAAAACCTGGAATGAAGGAACCTATTTTTGTCCTGATTGGAGTAGATGGGAGCAGCAGAGCCCTTCTATAGCTCCAGCCTGCGCCATGCCACTCGACAAGGGACAGTCCTCTGCCTGTTCCAGATCTTCCCATTGGCTAGAAATCACCCCCACCTTCCACACCTGACACCTGGAGTTTCAGGCGTCTCTTAATCACCTCGATCGCGACGCCTGCACACTGTGTACAAAGTTGATTACGTGTGTATCTTGTCAACAGAGTTATTGTACACATCTTGTTGCGGATGAAACTACCTCGATGCCACTTTACCTCTGATCTGAAGGAGGAAGAGGTGCTGACCCACATGATTCCACGAGAAATGTAGTTCAAGGTCAAATGTACCAGAACAATGAACAATGCTCTTGCCAAATTGCTTCCATAGATAATTCCTCTCTGTCTTTCCTACAGAACAAACAGAACATCAATAAGTCGCCTATGATAAATACTTGTCTTTTTTAATTTTTCAAATATTAACTGATGCAACGTTAGTATGATCGAGTTTACAAAACTCCAAACTAGTAAAACAAGCAATATCAGGATGACATAACCATTTCTTTCCATTGAAACAAATTTTGGGCATTAATTTTAAAAATTCGTTGCTTTTTATTGTCTAGTCTAGAATAATCGCATTTGGGTTGTTTTTAAATAAATGTTAAATAAATGTTTTACATCTCCAAAATGTGCAGTGTGAGTAGGTGCAGTCACAGCCTAACCCATAGTCAGTCACAAGACACCAACACACCAGCACATACGCACGCACACGCTCGCGCGCGGCCCCGCAAACAGGCAGATACATATTTGCATACACAGGGATATGCACATGAACATTTGAACTTGCAAAAAAACATACATACACAATCACTAACGCCTGCATGCAAGGGTGCACACACGTGCGCCTGTGGAAATGTGGGCTGATATCGCAGAGAGCTCCAGTCAAGGCCAAAGGAAGCGTCGGCGCTGCGGGAAGGATAAAGAGACAGAAGATGGCTTAAAGCGGTGGTTCGACTCTATCCAAGCGCGCAACACACCTGTAAACGGCCCAATCCTGTGTCAGAAGGCGGAACAGATTGCTTCCCAGCTTGGTCGCTCCGAATTCAAAGCTACAAATGGGTGGTTTAACAGGTGGAAGAAACGCAACGGCTTGGTGAAGCGGGAAGTGCCGGTTAATAAAAACGCCGCTTATTAAAAACACTTTTGTTCGGTCCCAATTTGTGTTTTTAATAAGCGGCGACTACTGTATATACACAATCGCACGTGCTCAAGGCAGTTTGCAACCTTATAGACACGTTCGCGCTAAAAGTAGTTCTCAAATGATTTCCTGAAAATCTCATAGATTAGTTTTATTAGAACACCAAATTTGTGTTTATCTATCGGGATAAATAATTGGAGTGAAATAGAATCGCCTCTTTTTACTCTCAATGGTCTTCTGATCATGTTGAATTTTGATTGGTAGAATCATTGGAATGTGGATTCGAATTCACGTGACCAACCTGTGTCAGAGATACTACATCTCTGTGTTCAGAATGACACACACATTGCCACAATATTCTTCAGTCAGCCAGATCTATAAGACACTTCAGACCACTTCGTACGCACGTGCTGATCCTGAATAATCATGCATTCAACTACGCTACTCCGTCGTGTCCCAGCACTACACAGCGTGCCGCATGAAGCGCTCAGTGCCTGTATGTTGTATAAATTTGGAAGCACAGCATCTCCCAAGTGTAGTTTCTATCACTGCCTAAATGATGTCTGTCTGTCTGTCTGTCTGTCTGTCTGTCTGTCTGTCTGCCCGCCAGCCCCCCCGCCCCCCCCCCCCTCTCTCTCTCTCTCTCTCTCTCTCTCTCTCTCTCTCTCTCTCTCTCTCTCTCTCTCTCTCTCCACACAGGTGGCGACTAGTGTAGAGCACGCGTTCACCGGCTCTACTTATTTTACCACCCCGTGAGTGAAATAAAAGCAGCACTATGCCAGTTGCTGGTTTTTCAACATCTGTTGAGGTACTGCTGGCCTCGCTGCTTGCCTCGGATCATCCTGTGAACCCGAGTCAGTCGTGACTCTGGTACAGTTCGCAATGAATGAGTAATAGAGTTGACCCTTCGCATTACAGCATTGCACCAAAAATAGTTCGTTCTGATACTTTTTCTCTCCACTTTTTACAGAAATCATTCAGATGTCAAAACTTGTTTCCATTTCAACACGAACATTTTATTTTATCGAATAAACGCTTGTTTATTGCCTCAACAAAAGTAATTTATGAGTTTTATGCGAAATAGTCTAGCTAGCTTAGAACTACTTTAACGGCGTATGTCAGGGAGCCTCTCGTGTGACCCTTATTTGAATATTGCGGACGAAATCCTTCCATCACGTGATGTCAACTGTGCTAGAGACTGTTTCGCCGGAAGGCGAAGTCTCATATTGACTAGAATGGTCTTAAATGAGCTGTCCTTGCGGAAAGTGGCAGGGGAGTCTGACAGTATCGTTGTTGTGCTACGATTCAAGCCAAGCGGCGGGCAGCTTTTGCCCGAAAACGATATCCGCCGAGGATGCTAGAGAAGACAGCCTACAACAAGACAAAAACGTCAACGACAACCCTTTACCATCAACCTTATGCTAGAAAATGAAATCATTGAGCAAGTGAAGTCTCAGAACACAGAGTGCTAGGCATAATCGTTGATGAACAACTAACTTGGGAACAACATGTCAATTCCTTATGCAAAACTATTGCTAAGAACATTTTCCTGCTCTCTAAACTGAGCCATTTTGTCACCACCGATGCATGCGCATTGTTTTTTCACGCACACATAAATTCCCACATTAATTTTGCTTCTGTTGTATGGGAGGGCTTCATGGCAGTGCACTTGAACAAGATTAAAGCACTGTACAGACGAGCTGCCAAGCTTATTATTTCCGACTCAACATTGTCTACGGATGAAAAGATCAGAAATCTTGGCTTACTACCCTTCCAAAAACACCTCGTCCTCAATAAAAGCATCCTTATGCACAAAATTGCTCATTCACGAGCACCGAAGTATCTTACTGATCTCTTCACTCGTCCCCAAACAAGCCATTCACTATCTCGCAACACCTTCATTCTACCACAACCTTGAGTAGACATTTTTAAAGGTAGTATTACATATTCAGGTGCTATGATATGGAATACACTCCCATTGCACCTAAGGAACAATACTTCCATGAAGTCTTTTAAAGTATCCATACGTGATTATCTATTCAGATGAGCTCACTGCTGTCGCCTGTACATATGACACGTATTTGAAATAACGAACTGTTCGACGTCTCCATCAGTTTCCTCGTTCGTGCGCGTAAAACTTGTAAGACTGGCGGCCAGTCTTGACCCCTACCATGTACATAGCCGCACGTTTCTCTCGAACTTTTTGTAATGGGCCGGTGGCCTACACAAATAAAGTTGTTCGTTCGTTCGTTCTCTCTCTCTCTCTCTCTCTCTCTCTCTCTCTCTCTCTCTCTCTCTCTCTCTCTCTCTCTCTCTCCAATGTAGGTAGCATTCTGAATTATTAACAGCATTTCAAGTGGCGAGATAGTGTAGGCAAACATATAAAAATATTCACGTCCGGTTAGAAGAAGAATTTATAGCAAAAAGCACGGCAGTTTTACAACGCTATGCTTGATATAGGTTGACACAACAATCATCGTAAACGAAGTACGCATCGGATGAAACTTTAACGTGGTCACCCCTGTTTATTATGCCATCCCCCATCCCCCTTTTGTCACTCTCCCTTCTTCCTAACACCCACCTCGGTCTATCCTACACGTCTTTCTCTGTCCGCATTTTTACCTACCGGTCTCTTAAGTCTGTCTGTCGCTCGGTCGGTCTTTCTGTAGGTGTGTTTCCTTATTTGCTTGTGCATGTTTGTGCACATGTGTGTAAGTATGTCTGTGTACATGTGTCTGTATGTGTGTGTATGTATGTGTGCGTGCGTGTGTGAGTGTGCGTGTGTGTGTGTATGTATGTGTGTGTGTGTGTGTGTGTGTGTGCCTGCTTCACTCATTCGCCTCCACTCCACTCCACACACACAAACACACCCACGCGCTGGCACACACACGCACGCACGCACACACATACACACACACATACACACACAAACACACACAGATACACACACAGACACACACAGACACACGCACACACACACACACACACACAAACACACAGACACACACACACACACAAACACACACACACACACACACACACACACACACACACTCACACCATGCCCTTTCTTTTCTGTCCCTGTTCGTGTACTGACACTTTGTGGTAACGCATTCCCCTAGGACACAACGCTAACCCTACCTGAGGTTTTCTTTGATTCTGGCCTTGTCAATTCCGTCCTTGACGAGGTTCTCAATAGCAGGGTCCCCATCACTGACCAGGGTGGCGGGTACCCCAGGCAGGAACACACCGGCAGGCTCGGGAGGGGGCGGAGATGACTCGGGACAGGTGGCGAACCTGCCGATGAGGATGCCGATGACAAAGCCGATGACGAGAGTGACACAGACAGCCAGAAGCAAGACACGTTGACTAAGCTGTTCCGCCATGACTATGAAGGGGAAAGAACTGGAACACTGGTGGAGAGCTGCTGCCTGCTGGTGTCTGCGAGGAAATATACTAACCTGGAACACCTGACCTCCAGCCAACACTGCAGCATCGCTTAGGCCGTGATGACAAAATTATTCGTTTCACGTGTCAACTGAATATACGACTTGCACCTGACGATAAGTGACCGTGCACAAGAAACAAGGCTATAGCACGTGACAAAGTTTTCGAGAAAACGCCGAGTAAAGTTATCAGCGCACAAAGTAACGCATACATTTTGGTGATATTTAGGCTATGTGACTGTAAAAATAAAGTAACATTTCCTCTATGAACATGCTGCTAGGTTTTTCTTTCAAGAATATGCGCGAGAAGATATAAAGCCTAATATACACTGTGGCTGAAACATCTCATGTCTTTTTTGTACTTTAGCCTAATTGTTATCTCATGCATTTGTGACCTAATCCGGCAAGAGGTACACACAATCGCTGTCCAGGGCGAAACGCCAGAAAAATCAGATAGTGTTCAACCTGAGTTGAGTCAAACTTGAATTTGAGTTATGTCTTGTTTCTGGGAACATTTTTCTGGCATCTCCGAGAGTTTCGAAGATACAGTAATTAAAAAGTGGTTTATTTAACGAGTTTATAGAAGTGTTCACATTTCTTTGTGGTCTGGAAAAAACCGAATCTGCGTGAGTTGAATCGAAGGTTGAATCTTTCACCACATCGTAATAACTTGTGCATATTAGGTAATTCTGAAATCGCCCGTTTTTGCTGGCCAGCTCTGCTCACTCACATTAAATCCCGCAGTATAAAAAGTTTGCAACACGCATTGACCCCCGTCGCTAAGGACTTTTCACACTCACTGCTCCTATCAACTTATGCGGCTGTTTTCTAAAAACAGCTGATTTGCGGGTAGTCGCTTACAATGGGCAACAACTTCATTTGAGTTATCCGATTTCTATCATTCTAGCACCAATTTAAAGCGCTAATTTTTTTTTTCTCCTTCTCTCAAGACACTAGTAACTCAAATATTTATATCCGACTTTATGTACTTTTTATGGATCAGGTTACACGTGATCAGTGCGTGGTGCTTCGACCTTCTGTAGACACCAAGGTATGATTTAACTTGAGAAATATTTCGCACTGCTCTGTGTGTGTGTATGTGTGTGTGTGCGTGCGTGTGTGTGTGTGTGCGTGCGTGCGTGCGTGCGTGAGTGTGTCTGTGTGTGTCTGTGTGTGTGTGTGTGTGTGCGTGTGTGTGTGTGTGTGTGTGTGTGCGTGCGTTCGTGCGTGTGTGTGTGTGTGTACGTGCGTGCGTGCGTGGGTGCGCGCGTGCGTGCGTGTGTGTGTGTTTTACCAAAGCAGAGGTATACTTTGAAGAAGAAAAAAAATCATCCGAACAAAAAATGCTGTAATGTGGGGCCGGGTATCACCCAACTCTTTCGATTCGTCTTATCAATTGACACTTTGTTTCTTTAATATAAAAAATAGTCTGAACGCAAGGGTCTTATCGCGCGACTAATCTGCTGGATATCACGACGTACATCGCCTGACACTGGCATAAAACTGACGATGACCAACAACACGTTTCATGAATAAACTCATCCGTAATGCAATGATCGAAGCAGCTCTTGAATGGTATTTTTATTGGGTTTCAAGTTGCAAGTGTCAGGCTCATTTGAGTGGCACAGGATAAAAGTGAATGGTGAACTTGCAGTTGTTTGGCCTACTACAATGCATAGGTTACGATTTGCAGCTCTCACACAAGTGCTCACATCTCTTTATTTTTGTAATAAATTCCGTATATCGTTTATACTCATTCTCTATTTTTTTTCTTTTATTCTGGACCCTCTATCTGTCTCTTTTAATTAACATTACTTGCTTTTCTTTCGACTTAATAATAATACAGATTACTTAATACGCACATACCTTCCCCAAAAGGCAAGCTCATAGTGTTTACAATGAAAAGTCCACACTCATACAAAGCATTCCAACACTCGCACACTATACAGTTGAAACAAAAAAGAGTTACATACAATACAACTACTTAACATAGCAGGCAATAAACAAAACACGAAACATAAAAGAGGCGCATTGTGAAGCACCTCACTGCTCGTCAGGAAAGACTGACCGGAACAGGTATGTCTTAAGAGAGGTTTTGAACTGGGACATGGAATCAGAGTGACGGACAGGGAAAGGCATTCAGCGTGGCTGAGACTAGTGAATATAGTCTCAGCAACAGGTTGGTCACGTGATAGCCTTAATTCTTCCATAACATGCATACCACCGTTCTGAACACAGAGTCTCGGCCACGCTGAATGCCATATCACATCGTGAGTGTATTCCTCCGCTTGTTGTGATACACTCGATACTGGCAGCCATGTTTTCGTCAATTCATTTTCTAAACATCGATTTCCCATAAATGTAAAACTTGTATGCGGTAAAATTCGAATCACAAGAGTGTAATATTGTGAACTCTACTAATTATAAGGACTTTGAATACAACAGCAATATTTATACTTCATTGAGCGAGTAAGGCAACCAATCCCGTCTGCATAATCTTCGATACACACAGAAACCCACTGAGTGCTTTTGCTGATGAGGAATCATTAATTTAATGTATGCTTAGAAGGATTAAACTTAGAAAAACTGCTTCTGAGCTATCCGATAATATAGAACTTCGGAATCAGACGGATTCCTACAGAAGAAACTTCCATTCGATTAACGTTCAACACAGACGGAATGTAGGTTAAATCACTTACTGACTCCATCAGTCGATACACGAATGATCGAAGTGTGGAGCTCGTCAAACAGTGTGAAGGCAGTTAGACCACAGGTTCCGGCCAGAAAGCATTTACTTGCGAGAGTATAACCATAGATTCACGAAACCAGCCCGGACCCATAGGAATCCTTTTCGCTGCGTTTATAGTAGGTCCAAGGAGTACTCCTTGAGTAGGTCCAAAGATCGCGTGTATTATTATACACAATCGCACGTGCTCAAGGCAGTTTGCAACCTTATAGACACGTTCGCGCTAAAAGTAGTTCTCAAATGATTTCCTGAAAATCTCATAGATTAGTTTTATTGGAACACCAAATTTGTGTTTATCTATCGGGATAAATAATTGGAGTGAAATAGAATCGCCTCTTTTTACTCTCAATGGTCTTATGATCATGTTGAATTTTGATTGGTAGAATCATTGGAATGTGGAGCCGAAGTCACGTGACCAACCTGTGTCAGAGATACTACATCTCTGTGTTATTCCACGTTACAGGGCCGATGTAAGAAAAAGCTCGCTGTCCTTGGGTTTTCTTTTTGCGACGGGGGACATTTAACGTTTTGGTGTCTGCAGCTGAACGGTTATTTCTAGCGGGGGTGTAGACAGTGAGAATTTCTGTGCGTGTGGTGCAGGTTGATTGAAGAAGTTGAAACACATAGTGGCTAGCTTATACTCTATCCTCTGAGCGACGGGGAGCCAATGCAGTGCACGAAGGAGTTTGGATGTGGGAGTTCTCTTGGGACATCTAAAAACTAATCTAACAGCAGTGTTTTGGACTTTTTGCAGTTTGTTTAGGAGAGTGTCAGGAATGCCGGCAAGAAGAGAATTTCCATAATCAAGACGGGACAGAACAAGGGAAGTGACAAGGGTTTGAGTAGCCTGTTGTGAAAGATAGCCTAGTGACGAATAGTGCTAATTTTCCTTAACTCGTAGTAAGCTAACTGGCAAACTTTGTTCACATGAACTCTCATAGAAAGATCATCATCGAACATGACTTATGTCTGTTTCTGCATCTTCTCGTCTTTTACACACGTATATTTCTTATTCCTTGTTTCTTTTTCATATATGTATCGTCTCATTGTAGACTTTGTCCCCACGTCACAAAAGAAGTTGTCTAACCTTTAGAAGACACGTCATAAAGGACCAGGCCTAACTTCCGTCCAGTTCGACAAACGGTCGAAACGGCTCGATGCTCCCTTCGTCAGCTCGAACCCCTGCCTACTGTGCTTTCGGTCCTACCTCAGAAAATCAGGCGGTAGCGTCGCCAAGCAGCCTATAATATTCTCCCGAGATATGTCGGTATAGGGTCGGTGCTTTCAAATCAGCCAGGAAAATCTAGAGCACTACTAATGGCCGGAGAAGAGTTCACCAGGGGTCATATGGTTGTTAGCAGCGCAGCCATGATGGTAGGTTGCATAACTTCCGGTGCTATATCAGTATATGTTGGGGTATGTTTCGGGTCTGTGTTGAGGAGTGATTATCGCTAGATCGTGGCAAAAGGATGGCATTAAAGTATGCAAAATGTTTAATTATATAAAAAAACGAATCGAAAATAGTCCTAATAAACTATTGTAACGTATACTTTCTGCACAAAACCAACAGAAAATAAGTAAACAAACCACACCGTACGTACCTAGCAGACGAACACGATCGAACCGTAGCCACTACGCCAGCAGACGATCGAGCTAGTGTGATATAATGTTTCATGTAAAGCTCGAATGAGTGGCAGCAGATAACTGTTTAGTTCTGGCTTGAATTGACTATTTCGTTTCCCTGGTCAGGCGAGGACAGAAAATTCACGATCGAGTCGATGAGCGCATGATCAACTTGCCCGCATTCGGCGTAATGTAACGTGTAAGATTATGACAAGAAAATGGCATTAAAGCACAAAACAAAGTTTCACGACAACTAAATTCACCAATTATATTAATAACTGACCATTTTTACACCTACAGCTAGTGCTCAAACCTTACAAAGCAAACAAAACATACTGCGGGGAGTGTCCCGGTCACGCATCAAAACTCAGTGCACGAGTGATCGTTTCGCTTTTCTCTTATTTGTTTATCTGCTCCGACATGGTAAGCTGGCTGTGCCAAGAAACCAACATCTAAAATAATTAGAGTTAGTTGATACATTTTTCTTTCTAAGGTAATGTCCGTGAGGAAGAAAACGCGTTACGTTGACTTTCGCAAGCCCGATGCCTGTCGATTTTACCTCAACAAAATTGAGGTGATCGGCGGGCTCGATCCATACCAGCTGACGCTCCCTGTGGGTTAGGGGGGGGGGGGGGGTAAGAATTGACCCACCGCGTCTCCCTTCGCGATTCGTAAGAGGCGAATAACTAGGTACATCGTGACTTGATTTGCGCTGACTCGGAACTATTCTAGTGGTTTTTGTGCTCGGTGGCCTTACGTAGCCTACAAAGGCTGATAAGCCGTAAAACTCCATCCATCCATCCATCCACCCATCCATCCATCCTACCATACCAGCTGACGAAGGACCAACTTGATCCGGAATTGAGGAACACTCCGCCAACGAGTACCATGGACATATTTAATTGTTGTACTCGGAACATCGGCGTACACGTTGGAAGAGTTAAAGAATTATAGGTCTTTGGAAGTCTATCGATTCTTCGTAGCAGGATTCGTGGGAGATGTCTGCTGATTCTCGCCGGGTGTTTGTCTCGAAAGGTCAGATCTATTCTGTAAATCTTCTTTTTCCATCCTCTTCGTCTAGCTTCGGTCACCCTGTGCACAATCGGACCTTGATTGGTTTTCTCTGATGGTATAAAGTAGTAGGAGCGTTTGACTCCTCTTAATTTGTCTTTTTGTTGGTTGTTAAAACAATTTTTCACGCAGCAAGAAGTCGGCATGGTTGCGCGTCTCCCGTAGCACAGCTTAGCAGACAGCGCTCGCCTCATACCAACATGGCTGAAAACGCCTCTCTCTCTCTCTCTCTCTCTCTCTCTCTCTCTCTCTCTCTCTCTCTCTCTCTCTCTCTTCTCTCTCTCTCTCTCTCTTCTCTCTCTCTCTCTCTCTCTCTCTCTCTCTTTCTCTCTCTTCTCTCTCTTCTCTCTCTTTCTCTCTCTCTCTCCCTCCCCCCCCCCCCCCCCCCCCCCCGACATTTTCTCCCCTCTCTCCTCCCTCTATCATGTATCCTGCGTCTCAGATTCCCATTTATATCTGTTGTAAGACCAGCCTACTATGTAGCTTATCAGTCCGGAAGGGTTGCAGAGCGGCCTTTCCTTATCGTTTGTTAATTGAACTTGACATGTGACCACGGACAGTTCCCTCCTGTTGTTCTTGCGCTCTATGCCTAAATTGTTAAATACAAGAGACAATTTTGATGCTTTCTCTAAATTAAGACATCTGATTGCAATGGTGCAATATTCATTCGGTTGACTTTGTTATGCCTATCGAGGCAACACTTGGTGTGAATAATTTCCAATAAGTATAAGGCAGCAATGAGCCGTTTTCTATCATTAGGAAAACACAATCCAGAGACAGGCTGATGATCCCAAGCCTGGCTCCCCTGAGGTCCACGCATTTCTTTGATAAGGAGGGACTGTCGGGAGGTCGAGAGAGACCCCATCCCATCTGGGGGAGAGACCACTGTCACCACGGTCTTGGGTTGGTCCAGGCCATTATCATCAGGCCTCGGACCAGTCAGTAGCTCCTATACCCATGGGTAACAATAAAGTTGTGGAAAGCAGCAGCGATTTTGTCTCATGCCTGGGCCCTTGTACCATCAAGCCTTGCCTCCACTCCCATCACAAACACATCACCAAACCTTGCATATACCCCTACTCCCACCTCCACTCCCACCCGAATCCCCCAACCACACCCCCACCCTTCCCCCCAATCCCCATCTATTCTAGTTCACTAGAGACTTCGTCAATACTGACTCGGGTTCACAGAATGATCCCCCATCCTGACCCCACTCCAAATCCTTACACTTATCTATCAATCAAGTTGATCAATCAACATCAGCAAGCATTCACACTCTTTTTCTGTGTGTGGGTTGGATTTTTTAGTAAACATTTCCACCTTTAAAAAGCAGATAGGACGATTGGCGTGGTCCCGTAGTGTAGGAATCCAACTGGTATTCAGACACTCAGGTAAGGAAGGATCTTAGGTAGTTCATGCAGTCACTTGCAACACGTGGAGTGTTGCTTCTGTGGCAATCAACAATGAAATGCCGCAACAGAAATGTCAATGTATTCATTATCTCATCATTGTTCGACTTGATTCTACCACATCGCATCCATAACGACTACATTACTCCATACTTGCCTGCCAGTGTGATTAGCATAATTATTTGATCAACATATAAAAAGCAATATTGTAAATCTACTTCCAGAAGAAGTGTCTCCTCAAGACAGAGATCAGCATCATGACTCATATCATACAGCTTAATATTGGGTATGGTCACTGCACTTCGAAGGCAAAGACGAAGAAAGACCGATAGAGCTCCACATGACCATAATTCAAGGTTACATCGGGTTCTTTTGGCCCTTCCCCCGGACAGACGGACAGCAAGACGGAAGCGAGTTCAACGTGCGGTTTCCACTGATGGATTCCTGGCAAATTAAATGAAACTGTGGACTGTTAGTGTTCGTGTTACGCTTGTAGAGTCACGTCCAGTTGCTCTGCCTCGAGTGGCCTCAAGCGACCGAAGTAGCCACAATGGCCACAGGAACTACATCAAATCTTAAAGACGTGCTCTTGGTACAGGAATCACAGTGACGAGGATTCAGCCTCTCGCTTCATTTTCTGTCTCAACCCAGGACGACCTGGGAGTGCAGTCAGCGCGCTCAAAGAACTTGATCATGCAAGCTCAGGCATCCCCTAACTCAAATTTCACCGCAGAAAAGACCAAACCTGGTTACCCCCCTGTTTACCCCCTCCCCTTCTACACCCCCCTCCTACCCCCCACCCCCACCCCCGAAGATAGTGATTTGACGAGTGTAGAAAGAAAACATGGATACACCAATTCTCAAGGATGTAGCTGTACATATCATCCATGATGCAAAATCTTACATTGCAACATTATGACGAAAGAATAACTAAGTCTGATGGACATGTTCACACATATCGGCAGGAGTACAATTCAGGTTTTGGGGACGTGCGTGACTGCGAATTCAAACCAAAGCTTTTGTTCAAAATCTCAACAGAGGTCAGTGTAAAAGCATAAATTACTGTTTGTGGCAAACAATCGGCCTTACTAGGCCTAGTCTCCAGTTTCCTTTCTACGCAAACAAACTCTGATAGAATCAAAAAGACATCTGCGGTCTCTCAGCACGCATGCTCTACTTCTCAACTGATTGTTCGGCGTTCATATGTTGATTTTAAATTAAAAAAATCCGAAAATAAATTAAAAAGAAAATGGTATGCTTCGAGACAAACCCACTATTTCCATCTTGCGTCTTCTTAAAGACACTACCACGAAAAAAACAAGAAGGGCAAAGCCCATACGACTCACATGCTTGACCTTGACCTTTATATGACCTTGACCTTCAGGTGACCTTCAAGGTCAAGGTCAAACAACTAAACCTACCAATGACATCATACACAAAGAAATGCTTTACACATTTTCCCTACCAAAATACATGTGACCTTGACCCAAGGTCAAGGTCATCCAAGGTCATGCAACACGAAGCTGTTAATTCAAGACATAGGAAGCACAATGGTGATTATTGGCACTTTCTACCATGAGATATGGTCACTTTTAGTGGTTCACTACCCCATTTTGGTCACATTTCATAAGGGTCAAAGTGACCTTGACCTTCATGATATGTAAACTAATGTGTCTCATGATGAAAGTATAACATGTGCCCCACGTAATTATTAAGTTTGAAACAGTTATCTTCCATAGTTCAGGGTCAAGGTCACTTCAAAATATGTATACAATCCAACTTTGAAGAGCTCCTGTGACCTTGACCTTGAAGCAAGGTCAACCAAACTGGTATCAAAAGATAGGGCTTGCTTTGACCTATATACCACTTGTAGCTAAGGTCGCCATTCTCAATAACGTGGGAGAAAATAGGGAAAATGTGAAAAATGACTGTTTTTGAGACCACATTTATGGCTCCTGGGACCTTGACCTTGAAGCAAGGTCAAGTCACTATGTATGCTTTTTGAGGCCTTGTCATCATACACCATCATGCCACATTTGGTGTTGATAGACTTAATAGTCTCCGAGAAAAATCCAACGTTTAAATTTTTTACGCCCGGACGGACGGACGGACGGACGGACGACACAGCTGAGTACATAGACTCACTTTTGCTTTGCATATGAGTCAATCATGTTGAAACTTTAGTCGATGGGTTCTTCACATGGGCAGATGTACACTGAACCAAAACAATGTTGTGCATTAATTCTGAACTGCGTTCCAAGTCTGGAAGTAGCGACGTAGAATGAGCTTTACTTAAAAGGAAAGCAACCTGTTGAATTTAGGGGTTCATGTTCAATTGATGCATATATGCAAATTATAGTTACGAACATACAACACTACAATACCTGTTACCGTTTAATGATCCAGCCCATAACACGGTTTGCACGTGTCTTATTCCAGCAAGAATGCACACATTTGATCGTAATAAATTCTTATATTCACTAGAAATATTTCTAATAGGTATGGCTGTTCCCTCTGAAGAAATAGGACGTGATTTTCATCACGACAAGTCTGAAAATGGAACAGTTGAAAACCGAATTCGGTGCTGACAATGAGAGCGATAATTATGGAGACGAGGGGCAAGCAGAAGGGAATGAAAGATATGCCACGTCTGTCTTTTCCTTTCATCCATCAGGGGTAGTGGAAATGTGAATGTCATAACTCAAACTGGTTTTTCAGGTCTTGGAAACGAAGACCGATGATCTCGCATTTGTCATGTTTTGGATTAAAACAAAATTGAGGCTTGTTTTCTTCAGGCGGCCAGGAACTGAAATTGATGTAATAAGAGCAAAATGTGTGTTTCCACGGGATTTTTCATCGTATTGTGTCAAGTGACGCCCAACTCTCGGCAGCACTGTATGTGAAGAGTCATGAAAAGGCTTGCACTGAAGTCCATTTGAAATAGTCTGAAGACCATGTAGTAACTAAGGAGGTAGTGTGCTCTCCTTCGCCTGTGCACACTTGCTTTCTTTTTTGAAATAGAAACAGAGCAAATTATTGTTTTGTGACGTTGCTGATGACATCGCGTGCAGATTTGTGACAACATTTTTGTCCCTCATCTGATTTATCTGTAAGAGGGTGACTACTGTCTCTTGTTTCTTGATGTGCCTGGATAGTAGAGGCGATAGAAGCGGAAATGCGTGGTATGCAATTATTACGTCATGAGTGTTGGGACGTCAGATGGAGATGGCGGCGGGAGGAAAAGAATAAACGGAGACGTTAGCAGTTGAGAAAAAAAAGGATCCCGGCTTTGTCCTGCATACTACATTGGAGTATAGAGAGATGTTCCCCTCTCTATATAGCTCCAAGCCTGCGCCTACATTGGGTCTATAATTCCACTACCACTCGGACCACATTCCCACCCATTCTACAAACTGGTGTCAGAAGTGGGATTCGCGCGTCAAAGCAGGACCAAACCCCTACTTCAATTGGCGCTGCTGAGCAGGGTGAGACATCGTGCTCTTTCCAGAACTTTTCTGAATACAATATGATTTGCTAAGGCACTTGCCCGCTCTTCCTCATCACGTTCACCCCTCACCTCCCTGTGACACGTGAACTTGGGCAACAGCTGTCCTGTCTCACCACCCCTCACCATGTCCGGACGATTCCGTGGGTCCCGCCGCTCTCGTACAGCCATCACCACCAGTACAGTCGGCAGCCACACCCTTGAGGAGGCCCAGAGAGTCACATAGAAGGTGCTGGCCTTTCAGTACAAGGCCCTGAATGACCACCACGTATTTCTGGAAGGAACGCTGCTTAAGCCCAACATGGTGACTGCTGACCAGAACTGTAGCCAGAAGTACACCTACGAGCAGAATGCCCGCGCGACTGTAGAGGCGCTCTCCCGGACTGTGCCTCCTGCAGTTGCTGGCATCACTTTCCTCTCTGGCGGCCAGTCGGAGGAGGATGCCACAATCAACCTGAATGCCATCAATGTCTTCACTGGGCCAGCCAGAACGGAGGTGCTTAACAGGAGGCCCACATCCCCTGAAAGCATCTTTGAAATTCTGGAGGAAGTGTTTGGTGACCACCGCGATCTTCAAACTCCTTCCATTCGAGGCGTCAGGGGATCGAAGAGGGGATCCTAGAGTACAGCCACGCTCTGCTTGCCTTGGCTACCCGTGCAAGACAACTGGATCCGGGAGTGCTGAGCGACAATATGCTCCGAGATAAATTTGTGGATGGGCTTCAGCCTCCATCCCTGCGGAAGGACATAAAGAAATTCGTTCGTGACAACTCAGGGTGTGACGCACTCAAGACCAGATTGGAAGCCATGCGCTGGATGCGGGAGGACGACAACGCTCTCTTCCAAGAGACAGTGAGGGCAGTCCCCAGTGAAGTGGAGACTCTCAGAAGGCAACTTGCTGAGGTCTCCGCCGAACTGCGGGAGATAAAAGGCAGACTCAAAGAGGATGGACCCAAACAAAGTGGCCGGGACATCATCTGCCACTACTGCAGGAAACCCGGTCATTTCAAAAGGGACTGCAGCAAGAGGATCAACACAGAGAGGAGAGCGGTCATCCATCAGCGCTCAGAGGTCCCGCCCCCCAGCCGAGCTCGCCTCCAGCCGGTTGTCTCGTCTTACAACTATGGACAGTCCCCTTTCCAGGTGAATGTGCCACAGCCCGCGTCATCAGCTTCGTGGGGAAGAATGCCGCCAGAATTCCACTCCATCCCGTCCATGGCAGATCAGTCATCATCTCAGGCCCCCCAGGGAAACTAAATACCCCCGTTGTCAGAGCCCAGGCGGCGGGGGGCGTCGCTCCTATTGCAGGGCTCACTGGACGGTGCCCCACTGTAACCATCAAAATTGGAGGTCAAGCGGTCAATGCAGTTGTGGACACCGGCAGCGAGGTCACGACGGTCACGGAAGAATGGTTCTCCAGAAATTTTCCCCCGGAGGGTCTGCAAACCACTGCTCTTTCATTTCTCACCCTTAGGGCTGCTAATGGTCTAGAAGTGCCATATCGCGGCATTTTCACTGTCTCTGTGGAGGCGTTGGGGTGTACCATTAGCCAGGCGCCAATCCTCGTCGTGAAGACCCCTGCCGACCCCAGTACTCGGCAACGCAAGGCTCAATTTCCAGTATTGCTAGGCATGAACGTGTTGTGTAGGGTGGCTGGACTAATGGAGAAATTTGCGACTGTGCCTCCATGCCTGCAGCCTGCTTTGAGAGAGGCTCATTTGGAATCCGTTTCTGTCGGGGGCCTAGCAAGGGTCGCCTCTGAAGTTGTTGTGCCTGCAAGTTCGTTTCACACTGTGAGGATAACCAGTGTGCAAAACCCCTCACGCTGTCTGCTAGCTCTGCCCCCAAAACATGCCCTGCCTGGCGGACTCATGCTCGTGCCGACCCTGGTGTCAGACGATCCCAACAGTCGCTGCGTGCGCATAGTGAATTTAATAGACAATGACGTCATACTCGGCGCTCGCACGGTGGTCGCTGTTCTTCACGCAGTGGACAGTGTGGAAAGAGACGGATACAAAGTGGAAATCTCCACCAATGAAGTTCACATCGGGACTGATACCTCGCCCCGTGATCTCCCTTCATCTGGAACTAGTATCTCATGTCCTGTCTTTGATGGCACCAAATTACAGCGGGAGAAACTCCATGAACTTTTGGGCAAACACAAATCCGTTTTCGCCGAGGACGATGACGATCTCGGTCGTACAAATCGTGTGCAGCACATGGTGCACACCACAGACAACATTCCGACTGCAGAACCCTATCGTTCCATTCCCCCTCGGATGTATCAAGAGGTCAAGGACCATTTGAAGAAACTTTTGGACAAACAAATCGTCGTGGAAAGCCACAGCCCGTATGCAGCTCCCATCGTGCTCGTCAGAAAGAAAGATTCTACCCTTCGGATGTGTGTGGATTACCGAAAGCTAAACGCTAAAACTGTCATGGACGCCTATCCCCTTCCCCGTATACAGGAATCCTTCGATTCTCTAGCAGGTGCCCAGTACTTCTCTACTCTCGACCTGGTGAGTGGATATCATCAGATCGAGATGCATCCCGACCATCAGCACAAGACGGCTTTCACAACTCCATTTGGCTTGTTCGAATTCACCAGGATGCCTTTTGGACTTGCCACTGCCCCTGCAACCTTCCAGCGCCTCATGCAAAATGTAACTTCTGACTTTCTTTTTGAGTTCCTTCTGTGCTACCTGGACGACGTGCTCATTTTCTCCAAGACGTTTGAGGAACACCTAGTGCACCTAGACAAATTTCTGACCCGAATTGGAGAGGTGGGACTCAAAATCAAGCTCAAGAAATGTCAGCTTTTGAAGCGAGAAGTGCACTATCTTGGGCATACTATCTCCCGTGACGGTGTATTTTGTCAAGAGGAAAAGATTGAAGCTGTGAAGACCTGGCCCCGCCCAAAAACGACTAAGGAATTACGATCTTTCCTTGGGTTTGCGTCATACTACAGACGTTTCATCCGAGATTTTGCGAGAATAGCTGGCTGCCTGCACGAGCTCGTCAACAATACCGGCGAGGGGAAGACAAAGTCAGTCAACATTTCTGTCACGTACAGAAATTCATGGTGTTTAATTTGGATGGAATTCTGTACGTAGATACTTGTATAATTTGTGGTATTCTGAATTTTATTCTGTACTTGGATTTTTGTGCCTTTCAATGAATTCTAAAGGTTTTGGAAGAACGTCACATTGAAGGATTTGGCGATTGTAGAGAGAGTGACATCAAGGGGTTTTTGATGATGTGACGTTTTTTCGATCGAGTGGACAGACTTTGACGGGATTTTGGAGGGAGAGATTGGAAGGTTCAAGGAAGCCGAGGACGTTGGACCAGAGGCCAAGAAAGATGAAGAAGAAGAAGAAGATGATTGAATAAGAAGAAGAGGAGAAGACGATTGATGAAGAGGAAGCAGGAGAAGAGGACGAAGAAGGATAGCAGCACCGTCAGGCCACCAGACCGACGCCCTGTATCCGTGAAGAAGAAGACGATTGAAGAAGACGGTTGAAGAAGAAGAAGAGAAAAAGAGATTGCAGAAGAAGAGGACGAAGAAGGATAGGTGCACCGTCAGGCTACCATACCGACGCCTGTATCCGTGAAGAAGAAGACGATTGAAGAAGACGATTGAAGAAGACGATTGAAGAAGAAGAGGAGAAGAAGAAGATTGCAGAGGAAGAGGACGAAGAAGAAGAGGAGGAAGACGATTGAATAAGAAGAAGATTGCAGAAGAAGAAGAAGAGGGAGAAGAGGAGAAGGACGATGGCAGCACCGCCAGGTCATCAGAGAACGACGACTACATCAAGAGGAGGGGAAGAAGGATAGCAGCACCGCCAGGTCATCAGAGAACGACGACTGCATCGGGAGGAGGGGAAGCAGAAAGACTGACGACGGAGTGTATTGGCAAGATGGACAATGAAACGTTGAGTGTTGACACGAGCAAGGGTACAGCTGAAGATCCTCGGCAGGATCTCACCACCAAGGTGAAGACGTTTCATTTTATTCTTATTGTACTGTTCTGAACTTGGAGTACACCGGAGAGAGAGAGAGAGAGAGAGAGAGACGCTATCCCCTGTGGGTTTTTGTGAGTGTTTGTGTGTTCGTCTTGTCCGGCCGTGTCTGTTTTGGTAGTGCGATTGAAATCGCCAGAGAATTGTCTGTTTTGGCAGGGCGATTGAAATTGCCAGAGATTTGTCTGTTTTGGTAGGGCGATTGAAATCGCCAGAGATTTGTCTGTTTTGGTAGGGCGATTGAAGCTGCCAGAGATTTGTCTGTTTGGTAGGGCGATTGAAGTCGCCAGAGATTTGTCTGTTTTGGTAGTGCGATTGAAATCGCCAGAGATTAATTGAACTGCAAAGATTCATGTTTTTGGTAGTGCGATTGAAATCGCCAGAGATTAATTGAACTACAACAATTCATGATTTGTATAATTAAATAATTACATTGTTAACAACTGTTTATTTTTCTTTGTCTGAATTTGAGAGAGAAAAAGAACGGTTGTAACATCAAGCAACCCCAAGACGGTTGTGACATCTGGTGACCCATTAGACTAGGATCTAACAATTTCACCGTTGTGGATCACAGAGCACGAGAAAGCTTTCGAAGAACTGAAGACGGCTTTGACTTCAGCGCCTGTACTACAATACGCAGATTACACGAGGCCGTTCATCTTGGAGACTGATGCGTCACACGACGGCCTCAGTGCTATCCTTTCCCAAGAGCAGGGAGACGGCACCGTGCGTGTCATCGCCTACGCCAGTAGACGGCTGCGCCCCACAGAAAAGAACTCGTCCAACTATTCCAGTTTCAAGTTGGAGATGCTTGCCGTGAAATGGGCGGTCACAGAAAAGTTTCGTCACTACCTTCAAGGCAGCCATTTTACTGTCATCACGGACAACAATCCTCTCACGCACTTTCGCACGGCCAAGCTGGGTGCTTTAGAGCAGCGCTGGGCAGCATTGCTCGCTCAGTTCAATTTCGTTGTGAAGTACCGACCAGGGAGGATAAATCCAGCAGATGGACTGTCCAGACTACCCCAGACCAGTGAGGAAAGGGATGTGTCATCCAACTGTCTCCATACCAATGGACTTAACGTTCCAGTCGAGATCGCAGAGTACCACGACGTCATCTGTGACAACATATCCGTTACATGTGCAGAGACAGAAGCCGACAGTTCTGCCTTGCATGTAGAGAGGGACGAGCGGCCCTCGGCAGCGGAAAATATGCCCCTCTCATCCACCATCTGGCCCAGGATTACATTGGAGGAGCTGCGCAAATTCCAAGAAGAAGATGCCGTCCTCGGGGAATTTCTCTCCGTTTGGCCACTTAGGCCGAAGGTGACCTCGGGACACCCAGGTAAAATTCTCAGTCGCCAGCACTCCAGGCTGTACACAAAAGATGGAGTCCTGTATCGGCGAGTCCAGCACCCTAGGCTAGGCACTCTGGACCAACTCGTACTCCCGAACAGACTTCGCCCGGAGGTACTGAGGGCCCTTCATGATGACATGGGTCATCAGGCTTTAGAGAGGACGCTCAAGTTGGTGAGGCGCCGTGTGTACTGGCCCTGCGTGACGTCAGACGTGGAGAACTACATCAACTCCTGCCAACGATGCACGCTGGCAAAGCAACCGTGTGTGCGCACCACCTCAGGACACATTCTGGCCAATAGACCTCTAGAAATATTAGAAATTGACTTTACCAAGGTCGATCTAGCGAGTGACGGTAGGGAGAATATACTTGTCATGACTGATGTGTTTTCAAAATTTGCGGTTGCTGCTCCCACACGCAATCAGGAAGCGACCACAGTAGCAAAGACTCTGGTGAGAGAATGGTTCCAGAGGTATGGTGTTCCAGAGAGGATACATTCGGATCAGGGCCGGGACTTTGAGTCTAGTCGCATCAAGGAGTTATGTAATATCTATCACATCAAGAAGTCCCATACGACTCCGTACCATCCCCAGGGAAATGGGCAGTGTGAAAGATTCAACAGGACGCTGTTCGACCTTTTGAGAAGTCTCCCTCCCGAACAGAAAATGAAGTGGCCGGAATACCTACCCACCGTCCTACAGGCATATAATGCCACACCTCACGCTTCCACTGGGTTCTCTCCCTTTTATCTACTCTTTGGACAAGAGCCCAGACTGCCCCTGGACGATCTACTCGGAGTCACAGGTCCTTCCGCTGTAGGATCTCTGGACTGGGTGAGACAACATCGCTCCCGTCTCCAGCAGGCCTACTCCAAGGCTTACGACCAACTCCTGGAGTCTGCTGCCACCAGGAAGAAATTGACAGATGTCCGTGCACAAGACCACTCACTGAGTATCGGCGATATGGTCTATCTCCACAATCGAGTTGCGGGACGTGCGAAACTACAAGATCATTGGCGCCCGGACATATATGTGGTGACCGCCCGACCCTATCCGGGGTCACATGTGTTTACAGTCAGTCCTCAGGACGGAGGGTCTGAAAAGGTGGTGAACAGAAAGGACCTTCTACCAGCTATGCCTCATTTCCGCTCTTCTGAGGAGAGTGATGTGTGTGGCAGAGATACCGAGGCGGTAAAAGTGGACAGGGATTGTCAGATCAGACTTGTGCCTAAAGTGCATGACGGAGCTGTGACTGTAGAGCCACTGCCTCTTCGTCGCTCCGCTCGTAGCAATGTTGGCCAAGCACCCACCCGATATGGACATGCCTTTTGACTTGGTTGACAATGATGTGGCTTTGAGGACATGATGAGAACTGAAAAGTGTAGAAAGCGCAGATTTCCTTTTTCGTGGACCGTCCTGGACTTACCAAACAAGTGAGTATATGTAACTTGACTGTTGCATGTTTTGATTTTTGTAGATGTGATGCAAACTGCGTGTATTGCCTGTAACACTGGTTATTACGGTGGAATTTGCAAACGATGCTTTGTTATTCTTGTGGAATTCGCAATGCTGTGTGTTCATTGCGGGGTATTGTCTTCGAAAGAAATACCATATGTATCACTGTGTTGCTAGTGATTACGGAGGAAGTTGCAATGGTTGTTCATTGCTAAGGAATTTGTAATGCCGTGCGCGCATTGCGGGGTGTTGTCGTGCTAAGCAACGCCATTTTGTGTCACTGTTTGTGTGCATCTAATTGAAGGGTTAAGACCGCTTTTAGCCTGCACGGTTTGTGTGTCTAGCCATGTCGACAACGTACTTGTTGAGAGGTTAAAACCGCTTCATGTTGTCCTGTTCTACATGCTCTGTTGTTGTGTTAGGTATGCTGCGTTCTGTAATGTGAAATGTTAAGTCTCGTTGCTATCGATCAACTAGTTGAATGGTTAAGACCACTTCTAGCTTGTGTACTGATACGCACGGTTTGTTTGTTTGTTTGTCCTTAAGTTGATAACATACTCAACTTGTCGGTAGGATAAGACCACTTCAAGTTGTATGATTTAACAAGTTGTGTTTCTATAAAACTATATTGAGATGTAAAGG
>JAWQFJ010019619.1:0-24820 GCA_034096865.1 Theodoxus fluviatilis | reverse complement strand
TGTGTGTATGTGTGTGTGTGTGTGTGTGTGAGAGAGAGAGAGAGAGAGAGAGAGAGAGAGAGAGAGAGAGAGAGAGAACGAGAACGAACGAATGGTTTATTCTTGTTAGGCCACCGGCCCGTCACAACACAATTACACATAATATGCCTCTTCGGCCATAGCAATAGAAACACCTTCTTTTCTTCACTTGAATGCATAATACAAATACGTTGCAACCGCTCGTACTGCCTTAGACTCCTCCAGCGACAGGAGTACCTTAACATCAAAGGCATATGTATTCGTCATCAACCTGCGTATATACATTCGTCTGAGATCTTCATAGGCAGAACATTCAAGTAACAAATGCTGTTCATTTTCGTCTGTTTCACAGCAAGCTGGACATAAGTAAGCATTATCAATTCGCTCCGTAGCAAATCTGTATTTATGCGTGAACAGATCGCTGAATCCCATCCTAAAAAGAACATAAACATCTCGAAAAACTTTTTAATCTAATATATACAAATATTTCTCTCTATTCAATTCTGTCTTAAAGGATCTGTACAGTTTATATCTACCACTCGCTGATATTGAAACTGTCCATACATTCATGTATTCAGTGATAAGGCGCTTTCTGAACTCGAGCAAGAACTCTGTCTCATTCCGCACATTCTGATTACGCCATACATCAGCAAAACCATATCTATGCAATACTTCTTTTATTTTGTCAACCCAGTTTCCATTATTTCCCGAGATGAGCATCATCTTGTAAACTTTGTTAGGGTATCTAGTTGCCTCCATCCTACGTACACGCAACCAATACTTAATAGCCCGTAAAGTTGCATTGATGTACAGTGGGTAACTTCCGATTTCACCATACGTCATCAAGTTAGGAGCTTGTATAAAGGGACATTGAGAAATTTTCTCATAGCTTATAGGTGTACAGATTCTATTTCCGAAAAGTTGTACAGTCCCCACAGTTCTGATGTATACAAAAGTACCGGCTGTATCTGGGTAGTGAACATTCTGAAATACACATCTGGTGACACATTTCCTAATTTTTGTAGACACTTAGTCAGTTGAATCATACCAGCTTTTGCTCTAAGTACAAGATCAGACTGTAAAAATTATACTAAAGGACAGTCTTGAAGTGAACATGCAGTGCTCCAAGATATCTGTACTCATTCACAGTCTCAATTCTTTCCGTACCCAGATACCACTTCTCATGACCTGCCAGCCAGATAACCACCATTTCGGAAAACAATAACCTTTGTTTTTTGTTGGTTTACATCCAGACCAACTGTGTCTGAAGCTTTTTTGAGATTGTTCAATTGGTTTTGCAGACCAACGACCGTGTCCGATACAAGAACTATATCATCTGCGAACAGTAACAGATATATAATCGTAGCATCAGGCATAAGCTGAATACCATGTTTACCATGTTTGATTACAATCTTAGCCACATAGTTCACTGCAAGAGAAAAATGTATCGGACTCATTTTACATCCTTGCTTTAATCCCTTGGTATAAGCAAATGAGTCGCTGTAGCGACCGTTGCACCTTACTTACACTGCTTTGAACATCAAAATATATTGCTTGGAGCATCTGGAGTAGTCTCCCTTCATGCCATAACCCCGAAGAATTTGTCAAAGTACATTTCTATTTATACTATCGAAAGCTTTCATAAAATCCACAAAAACGGCATACAGTTTTCTATGCCTTGACAGGTATCTATTGATTACTGAGTGAATAACAAAAATATTGTCCGTCGTCGAATAACCTTTTCTGAAACCTGCCTGCTCCTCTCCAATTAGACCGTTACTTTCCGCCCAGTCTTGTAACCTGTCAGTGACGCTGAAAGAGTCGCTGTCACCAACATTCGGCAACACTGTACCCGAGTTTTGACATCTCGGCCTTACAGTCACATGACTCGCACGCCAGGGGAGTTATGCTAAGATCCGGCCGCGTTAATGTATCTGCGTTTTGTGACAAACGTCTTGCTCGGCGATACTGTACTCCATGCACCTTAACGGTCCGCGTGATTCGGGTGTAATCTTAAGCTAAACGACGTTTATAAATGTCCGTTCTCGCGAGAAATGCCGAGATTTATAACTCGGGTACAGTGTCGCCGAATGTTGGTGACAACGACCATTTCAGCGTCAGTGACCACTGAAGTGAATACTTTACTAAAAATGCTTGTGATTGAAATTCCCCTATAATTATCATGGATAGCGGGGTCTCCTCTTTTGTAGATTGGTAAGATAGTTGATTTCGTCCAAATATTTGGAAAACACTTTTTGGCAAGCATATTATTGAAAAGCTGAGCAATGATTGTTATGAGTCTCTGATGTGTACACTTGAGCATTTCTGCCAGAATCTTGTCCTCCCCTGAAACCTTCCTATTCTTCAGTTTATCCATTGCACATCTAACCTCTTCCTTAGTTATTTCACAATCAAGGGGTGACAACTCATCTGATGATAATATGAGTACACTGTAATCAATATCAGTTTGCTGTTGCTGTTCAGCTGAAGCATGGTTATACATTTCAGAAAAATAATCTTTCCATTCTTCACATGATATACTACAATACATAGCAGACCTAAGGTTAAGCTTTCTCACCTGTTTCCAGAACAGGGAAGGGTCTTTAATACTATCTTCCAGACTAGTAAGAGCATTCATTCTATACGACTCTTTCTTAGACTTTAGCAAGGACTTGTACTCTTTTCTTCTTTGCTTATACGATTCTTTATCACACGTTGCCAATGTGCGGCTGTATCTGCGTAGTAAAGAGCGTAACAGATTCTTGCTTGCCCTACACTCCCTGTCGAACCACGGCTGACCGTGTCTTGCTCTCCCGCACACAATTGATTTCTTCAAAGGTTCTGCAGCACTCACATAACAATTTGTAATTGCCTCTGCCGCAGCGTTTACATCCATATCATCATCTAACAATCTCTCCAATCCTTCTACACCACTTTGTAAATTGTTTTTAAACTCCTCACTCAATGCCTCCTCCCAAATAAATCTTTCAATAACAAAAACTTCTCTTACATCATTTGTAATACTGCTTTTACACTTCAAACATAGTTCCATGCACAAATGGGACGTTAAGACATTTTCTTTTACATTAAGTGATGCACACATGGGAAACAAGTCACTGGAAACAATAAGGTAGTCAGTCTATCACACTGTTGCCAGTACTTGACATGTAGGTAAATTTGCCATCTAAATCACCAGATATGTCCTCGTTCAATATCCACAGATCGAGACCGGCACAAACTGTCAATAATTCAGTACCAAAATCATTTACTGCGCTGTCCTGGGAGCAACGTGAATCGACAAGCAAATCACGCATACTGTCAGAAATATCAGAGTGTCCTATATCGTGATTACCCGTGCGAGCATTGAGGTCGCCGCACACAATCAAGGAACAATATGGGAAAGTCACTGTTAGCTGCATCAAACACTGTTGAAGCACTGACATTCCATTTGGCTCTCCTGATAGACTATAGTACGGAGAACCGGCAGGCGGACAATACATCATTCCATTCTGCTCAGTGAGAAGATAACACACCATTCCATTCCACTCAATGAAAAGACAACACACCATTCTATTCAATTCAATGAAAAGACAACACACCCTTTCATTCTTTTCAACGAAAAGGCAACACATCATTCCATTCTATTCAATGAAAAGACAACATATCATTCCATTCTATGCAATGATAAGACAACATACCCTTTCATTCTACTCAATGAAAAGACAACACACCCTTCCATTGTAATCAATGAAAAGACAACACACCCTTCCATTCTAATCAATGAAAAGATAACACATCATTCCATTCTAATCAATGAAAAGACAACACATCATTCCATTCTAATCAATGAAAAGACAACACATCATTCCATTCTAATCAATGAAAAGACACAGTTCTGTCACTGCGTCCATCCTGACCTCTTGAACAGACCCGCGAAAGGGAGATAATTCCATTGTCTCCCCCTAGACCACGAGTGCATTAAAAGTAAAAGCTTTAAATCTTTAAATCTTTATTTTTAGTTCGTTTACTTTTTTCCGTCTATCCTCGTTTTTTGTTCTTTTCTTCTTTTCTCTCTTTCTATACTTTTTCTGTATAGTAAAACAATTAGTTCTCATCTAGATTAGACCAGACTACGCTGCATAACCATTTATTTTCGAGGGAAAAGCATGCTAACGCCTATAATATCTGGGTGTGTCGACACGAATACAATGCACGCGCACTTACGCGTTCGTGTGCCAGTGGGTGGGGTGGGGTGGGGTGGGGTGGGTGTGCACGTGTGTTGTGCGTGCGTGTGCGTGCGTGTGCCAATGTGTGAAGTAGAGCGTCTGCGCGCCCGCCCGCGCGCGTGGTGTGTGTGTGTACGTGTGTGTATGTGTGTGCGCGCGCGCGTTTGTGTGCACGTCAAACTGTGTGTGCATGTTGTGCCTGACACCCTCCCACTGCACAGCTTGGTCCCAAACTGCGGGTCGTCTTCCATGCTGCTCCATGCTTGGCGACATTCAGCGTCCTTTTTGCAACTCCAGCCACTCACGCAACTGGCAATATCTGCAAGCTGAGTAAACAAACACATCCCAAGTTCTTATTCATTCTTCTCCTTCCTCCAGCAGAATGAAGAGAACTAAAAACTAACGTGGAACTGAATGACACTGAAGTACAGAGATGGATGGATGGATGGATCTTCTTCTTCTTCTTTCACTTGACTGCCGCCTTCAACAAGGTGAAGATTCTGCAGACGTTACCTGGTTTTTTACTCCTGGGTGGGGAGAAGCAATGCGAGTTAAGCATCTTTCTCAAGGATGCAACTCTGGGAACCGCGCAGCTTCGAACGCCGTACTCACTGGCCGCAAGCGACTGTAGGTCCAGCGCGCTAACCACTCGGCCACAGAGATGGGTGAATGGATGGATGCATGGATGCATGGATGTGTGAGAGTTCTTACGGCCTGTCAGCCGCTGTAGGCGATGTAAGGCCGTTGATTACGAATCTCACTAGAGCTGACTTGAGTAAGAGCAAGACAAGAGACGATCTCCCTGGTCATTAGCCTCTTCCAAGCCGTGTAGGGAGATAGGGAGATAGGGAGATAGGGAGGTAGGGAGATAGGGAGGTAGGGAGATAGGGAGGTAGGGATAGGGAGGTAGGGAGATAGGGAGATAGGGAGATGGAGAGATAGGGAGACACGGTGAGTCAGCTCTGGACCCCAGCCCTCAGGGGGACGGAAGGGGACATGTGGTGGGGGCAGCCAGGACGTCCGCTGCTGGGAAAGTCACTGTTGATGCAGGAAGGAAGCCTTCTGGACACCTTCCAAGCTCTCTCTGTACTGCAATGCATACATCGCCCCTTCGCCTTCCTCCTTCCTCCCCCTCCTCCTCCCCCTCCTCTTCTTCGTCTTCCTCTTCTTCTTCAATGCCCCCTCATCTGCTGCAGCCACGGGTACCGCATGCAGGACATATCTGGATCTGTTCTGTCACTGTTCTGTGCCAGTTTCACATGGTTCGTCTTTTCAAATAAAGTTAAATGAGACAAGCACGTAATTTGACATTTTCACAGAATTCAAACGATGCTTTGGGAAATGCAGTCGTTGAAAAGTTAACCGGCCCGCACACACACACACACACACACACACACACATATATATATATATATATATATATATATATATATATATATATATATATACAGAAGCGCGTGCAGACACACACATACGCGCGCAAGCGCACACGCACGCAGAGAGAGAGAGAGAGAGAGAGAGAGAGAGAGAGAGAGAGAGAGAGAGAGAGAGAGAGAGAGAGAGAGAGAGCAGACCAGACCAGACCAGACCAGGCCGACCAGACCAGACCGACCAGACCAGACAGACCAGACAGACCAGACCAGACCGACCAGCCAGACCAGATCGACCAGGCCGACCAGACCGACCAGACAGACAGACAGACAGACAGACAGACAGACACACAGACAGACACACAGACAGACAGACTCATAGCCTGTTTTTGTGTGTCTAGAATACACCTCCCGTTCCTACAAGATAGACAAACGAAAGAATAAAAAGTGCCACGTGAAGAAGACCATAGTTCAGTTGAGGCAATTTATTAACACAGCTACAATACAAGATTATCCTGTAGCTGCAAGCAAACCCAAAAGTACAATAGAGAAAATGGTAAGATGGATGTGCTGGTGGTTGAAAAGTAGTATAGTCGGTAGTAGTAGTAGTAAATTTCAGATGGTTATGAGCTGGTGGTCTTAGTAGTCAACATTTGTTACATCACTGCATGTTACCCCTTTCTACAGATTGTGCAGCTACGGCGCCGTTACAGAAATTGTCTTTATGCAAAAATTTCTACAGATTGAATCAAATTCTGTTAAATTTCAATACGTTTTAACGACTGTGATACCACAAATGCTCTCTGAATGATGAAAAACACAAATATTTTGGACATAAAAAGGTACGCAACAGTGCAATCCACATATTTTGAAAACTTATGGATAACATTAATGCAATTTTGAGACGTAAAACAATCACAAATACTTGTGTACAAGAAAATTAATAAAACAGCATGATCTTTTCGAAAATCCACCGTAAGTTGTGAAAGAGAACAACGCCATGACTGCAAACAATAAACAATGACAAATCCGTGTCACGTGCAATTTCTGGAGTTCAAAGTGCGCTGCTTAGCTGAAGTGTTGAAGATGGAATGACCAAGGAAGACACGGAAGTGAAAGAGGAGATCAGGACCAGGAAGAGGATCTGGAAGAGAAGGAGGAGGGCAGAAGTGGTGGTGGTAGCAGCAGGTGCTGCTGCCTGAACAATTTTGCCACTGGTGTAGCTACCACCATCACCACAGCCACCGTTTCATTCAGCGCGGCTGAAACTACAGTCAATACTCTGTGTTCAGAATGCCACCTAGAGGACCTGGATTTTGCGGACGACGTCGGCCTCCGGTTCCCAAAACAGCAGCATGCACAGTCCAAGCTAACCCGACTAGCGGAGGAGGCAGGAATGACCGGCCTGAAAATCAACACCAAGAAGACAGAGGTGATGCGTATGAACAACCGACTACATCAGCCACTACAGCTACAGGGAGAAGACCTAGTGGAAACTGACCACTTTGTCTACTTAGGAAGCGTGGTCAACATTGATGGCGGCGCAGACGACGACGTTAAGTGCAAGATTAACAAGGCAAGGATAGCGTTCAACACCCTGCGTCCCATCTGGAACTCCAAGGCCTTATCCCAGCGCAGCAAAGCTCGCATCTTCAACACTAATGTGAAAGCAGTCCTCCTCTATGGGTCCGAAACATGGCGGGTAACCAACACCATCACCAACAAGGTACAGACTTTTGTCAATAAGTGCTTGCGCCACATCCTCAACATCAGGTGGCCTGAGAAGATCTCCAACACAGAGCTATGGAAGAGAACCAACCAGAACCCTATCAGTCAGGACAACAAGAAAAGGAAATGGGGATGGATAGGTCACACACTGCGCAAACCAGCCGACAACGTCACGAGGCAAGCACTTGACTGGAACCTACAGGGAAAAAGAAAAGTGGGACGGCCCAAGCAGTCGTGGAGAAGGTCTGTCGAGAGCGAAGTGAAGGACGCCGGAATGACGTGGACTCAGCTGAGGAGAACGGCCCTGAACAGAGTGCGTTGGCGTGGTGTTGTTGCGGCCCTATGTTCCAATGGGCATCTACAGGAATAAGTCAAGTAAGTCAAGTCAGAATGCCACCGCTGCTGCTACAACGGGTGCTGTTGCGCACGTGAGCTACTTGCAATGCAGCATTGCTTAAGTATACTTTTGCACAGCTGTTGCAGCAAACGTGTTTTCCTTGCAAGAGCATAGCACTGCCAGACAATGTACAGCAGGAGTTCGCCGTGCTTTTAGTGTGTGCAACCTCGTGCTTCACATGGTCTGCCTCTGCTAGTTCCTACAGCTGCTAGGGAATTCCTATATGGTCATGGAGCAACGCGCCGGACTTAACTGTCATGAATCATCAACTAAGGGTTTTAGGAGATTGAATTCTTGTACGTGGATTGTGATGGACGAAAACGATTAATTGATGAATGCAGCGAGTCATCAGAAAACATGAAATCGGAAACCATAAACACTTCATTTTTCAACTCTTCCTGCCGTGCGAGTGGCTGTGCACTATGTGTACATGTATATACGTTGTGGTAGGTGAAGTTCTAGTCAAGGTTTAATTTTTAGCCAGGTAACAGTAAGTTCGAGTCTTCCTTCAGCATTTAGGCAACTGAAACAGGAAAGTATCATGGTTGTTTGCTCGTCATTAAACTTTGTAAATTGGCCTGTTTGATGTGTATTAATTATCATCCAAAGAGCAATAGAATATATTGTTTTATTGTATTGTGTTGTGTTGTTGCAGCTCCCTAGGACAGTGTGCATGTGTGTTGGACTATGTGCCCATACTCAATCATATGCGTTCACGCGTGGATTGGCAGGCTTGTTCAGTCGGTAAGTGTCTGCACGAGTGACGTTGATGTGAAATTACAAATTCAAGTACATACGTAACTAAGCAAACTTGTATTCATTTTGAACCTAATTTATCTCAGTACAATATGGCATCAAAGGCATTAAACGTGTGAACAATATCCTTCAAAACCACTCCAAAATTTCCATTTGTCTTTGCACATGTCACGACCTCTGCATATGCTTTGGTCTAAATATACGATGAACGCCTGTTTTGTCAAGGAAACTACGCCATTTCTCCAGATAAACTGGGTCACTGTGACATTTAGCGAGAGCAGAGCCCTGCAGGAAAAGAGACGCAAAGGCGTGTGCTCCAACCGTAGGCAACCACTG
Organism: Theodoxus fluviatilis; assembly: GCA_034096865.1. NCBI lineage: Eukaryota > Metazoa > Mollusca > Gastropoda > Cycloneritida > Neritidae > Theodoxus > Theodoxus fluviatilis. Next base: position 15,989 of record JAWQFJ010019619.1, on the reverse strand, counting down.
GGCTTGGCAAGGCTCAGTTGCTCACGATGATGGCCTGGGAGTACTCCTTGGCCCGCACTCGCAGCTGGCTGAGGCTGGAGCTGTGCAGAGCAGGCTGTGCTGACCCCAAGTCCACTGAGGTAGAGACTGGCGTGCCCCCATAGGCCTGGGACTCTCCGTCTGCACCTAGGACCCAAGACACAATTAAGTCAATGGACACCACTGCAGAAAGGTCAATATTCCTTTGCAGTTTTAAGACTATGTTGAAGTGTGATCCAAGTAAATTAGGAAATCAAGGGTAAAACCAGTAAAGTTAATGGATATGATAGTAGCTGGGAAACAATCATCAGATGTTTCAGTGCTGAACTGCCACTGCTGGTCAAGGCACAAGCCCAGGCAGAACACCAGACGATCAAAGCTGCAGACATGACAGTACCGAAAATGTCAGACAAAGCCAGGCCACGAAAACAACATCATGTTTCAATGAAACAAATTTAACTTTCTGAAGCAAGTTTCCGTATGTGATCTTTTGTGGCTTTCTGAGGCAGGACCCAGAAATAAAGTGCAACTGACCTCGGAGCTGACTGCATGACTGACCCTCTGCATTGGCTGTGTACAAGGAACACCTGGAACCATTTGGCGTTCCCATTGTCAGTTGCAACTTCTAGCTCTGGTTTTAGGGGTCTACCCTAGTGGCTCGGCCAGGGGCCGCCGTCCCTAGCAGGAAAGGAGTTACTGGGCAGGGTCGGTACTGCATTGAATAACTAAGATCTGGTGTGTGGGCAGAATTCACAGGGATGCGGGTCAAATCAACACTGCGATGCATCGACACGAGTCTGACTTACTGAGGTCATTGTGGGGAGGTAAATGTACAAGACTGACCTTTGGGAATAGGACCTGTGCTCAAGCTACATGTATAAGGGACTGACCCGTGATCTGACTGCATGAGTTTGACCTTCTTTGACCAGTATCATGGGCATGGCTGCATCGGACTGACTTTCTATGGTCTACTCTACTGAGACTCACTGTGATACTACCGAGCCACTATGGAATCTAACTTCTGGAGAATGACCTGCTAAAGTCAGGACTTTATTGCATGAAACTCCTCTCCCCAGATCTAATGTTTTATCAACAAAAGAGCAGCATGGCGTGGCTGCAGAACCTGGGTCTGGCTGCAGGAGACTGACCTTCCGCTACCAGGACCTGTGGCCTGACTGCCAGGACGGAAGGGAAGCTGCTGCTGCTGCTGGAGGGCGGCCAGTCCACGCTCAGTCTGGCAGGGAAGTAGAGGTCTGAGACGATGCCTCCCCCCATACCCTGCTCCCCTCCCCTTGGGGCACAACGCTCTGGCGGTAGATTTGGAGGCAGAACTGCAGGAGAGAAAAGTATAGGGTGGTGATGGTGACAACGACAGGAGGTAAGCTCGTGCGCGCGCTCGCCCGCACGCCCCCACGCACACACACGCACGCACACACACACACACACACACACATACACACACACATACACACACACATACACACACGCTCACACACACACAGAGACATACATGTTTACATGCTAGATGTACACTTGCACTCTTCGCTTCTGAACATCGCGTTCAGTTCAGTCTCTTAACCCTGAGATGGGTTGTTGAGGCACCACTGATGACTTTCGGACAATCTTCTTCCATCGATCTCTATCCTATGTGGCTCGTTGTGAGTCAGCAAAGGTCAAGCCTGTCCACTCTTTGATGTTGTCTTCCCACCTCTTTCTCTGCCTGCCTCTCCTTCTCCCACCTGGTACGTTACCTAGCAGGATGGTCTTGGCCAGCCCACTGCCTCTTGACATGTGACCGTACCACTTCAGCTTTCTGTTTTTCACGATTGAGAGCAGGTCTTCGTACTGTCCAATTGCTCTCCTGATTCTGTTGCTGACTTCCTCATTCGTGACATGGTCTTTATATGAAATGTTAAGAATCTTGCGGTAGCATCTCATTTCCAGGGCTTGTATCCGTCTCTGTTGTTCAGATGTGAGTGTCCAGGACTCGCATGCATACAAGAATACGGAGATGGCCAGCGTGCGCACGAGCCTGATCTTCGACGCGAGAGTGATATTTCTGTCACGCTATATTGGCTTCAACTTTGCCAATGCTGCTGTTGTTTGTGCTATCCTGGACAGTATCTCTGGTTTGGACCCTTCATCAGTCACAATAGATCCCAGGTATTTGAAGTTGTTCACAGCTTCCAGTTTTTGGCCCTTCACTTTGATTTCCATTTTGAAGCCCCGAGGGTTGTTCGTCATCACCTTGGTCTTCTCGGCGCTGATCTCCATGCCATATGCCTGTGAGGTCTTGTCCAGTTGCTCGACAAGACTAGTCAGCTCCTCTTCACTTCCTGCGAATCCATCAATGTCATCAGCAAAACGTAAGTTGGTGATCTTTCTGCCACAGATGCTGATTGATCCTTAGTGGTCTGCTAGGGCATCAGTCATTATCCTTTCGAGAAAGAGGTTGAAGAGTGTGGGGGAGAGAAGACAGCCCTGTCTGACTCCGACCGTTGTCCTGAACCATTCGCCTGTGGTACCATCGCGTAATTTGCTTAAATGAGAAAGACAAATGAAGGGAAATACAAATGGAGAGAAAGAAGAGCAGACAGGGAGGCAGATGGACAGAGAGAGAGAGAGAGAGACAGACCGACAGACAGACAGACAGACAGACAGACAGACAGACAGACAGACAGACAGACAGACAGACAGACAGACAGACAGACAGACAGACCGACCGACCGACCGACCGACCGACCGACCGACCGACCGACCGACCGACGGACGGACGGACGGACGGACGGACGGACGGACGGACGGACGGACGGACGGACGGACAGACCGACCGACCGACCGACCGACCGACCGACCGACCGACCGACCGACAGACAGACAGACAGACAGACAGACAGACAGACAGACAGACCGACCGACCGACCGACCGACCGACCGGCAGGCAGGCAGGCAGGCAGGCAGGCAGGCAGGCAGGCAGGCAGGCAGGCAGGCAGGCAGGCAGGCAGGCAGACAGACAGACAGACAGACAGACAGACAGGTAGGCAAGCAGACAGACAGGTGGAAAGGCAACTGTGAGGGCAGACAGACAGACAGACAGACAGACAGACAGACAGACAGACAGACAGACAGACAGACAGACAGACAGACAGGTGAGCGAAAACACGGGAAGGCAGACGAGCACCGACACACGATTCATTTCTATGGAAAACTCACTCTGGCCGCTCATGTGTCTCTCTTTGCCTGGGACTCTCTGTGCCTTGCGCCACTTGGCCCTTCGGTTTTGGAACCACACCTGCACAGAGAACAGCGCATTCCCTAATATGCCTGCTCAGCGCCTCCCAGTCTGTTTGCATTTTCATGACATCGATTTTTCATCTATAGCCAGACTGGGACGCAACAACGACGACAGTAAGGACGACGACGACGACGATGTGGGGGAGGTGTGTGTGTGTGTGTGTGTGTGTGTGTGTGTGTGAAAAAGAGAGAGAGAGATAGAGAGAGAGAGAGAGAAAGAGAGAGAGAGAGAGAGAGAGAGAGAGAGAGAGAGAGAGAGAGAGAGAGAGAGAGAGAGAGAGAGAGAGAGAGAGAGAGAGAGAGAGATTTACTTTCATTGAGGCCGACGACCCATCTCAGAGGAATAAAAGTTTTGCCATTAATAAGATGTGCTTTAAGTTCTCTTTTAAAGTAACAGAGTATTATCAATAAGAAACAAACACACGACAAACACTAAAATCAAAGTCTTTCGGGCACACGCCCTTCTTCAGTGAACGTTACAGAGTATGGAAGACTTTCTCGGCAGTTCCGGAATTTGGTTCCAAGAATTTGGTCCCACAAAACTGAATGATCTGTGGCTATAGCCACTCAGCCGTCTCTGTGGGACACAGAAGAGTTTTTGTGTGGAAGATCTTAAGTTCCTGGTTGGTTTGTGGTTAGTTGGTTGGTTGGGTGGGGGTGTGTGTGGGTGGGTAGGCAGGTAGGTATTTGGACGATTCCAAGTTATGTCTATGCCGTGACAGTCATGAACGCCGACGTTGCACTAGAAACAGATCAGTACTGAGTGACATGTTTTTTTCGAAATAGCTGATTGGCCGGTTGGTTGGTTGAATAACCGAATTGTGATTTATGATGTTGTTTTGAACCCAAGCGAATCATTTCTGCATTTTGTCTCGTAACACTCGAGGACTTATCAAATTCAAGTACAGCAGCCCCTCAGAGCTTCAAGACATAAAGCCTGTTGGTTTCAATCTCCCTCATCAGTTGAATTCCCTGGCTGCTGAAATTTTGAGTCCTGCTCCAATAGCTCCTCAAACAACTAAGGAGAGTTTTGAGAAGTCGAGCACATCAAACTATGTTGGGACACCGAAAGTGAGGTCGGGGCACTGTACACATCAGTCTGAGACTCCATACACAGCAAGGAAGCCAGGAAGTGGAGCGAGGGACCTACCTGAACTCGGGCCTCGGTCAGCTCAATCTTCAGAGCCAGCTCCTCCCTGAGGAAGACGTCAGGGTAGTGCGTTCTCTGGAAGATCCGCTCCAGCTCCTGCAGTTGAGCACTGCTGAAGGTGGTGCGGTAGCGTCTCTGCTTGCGCTTACAACACGTGTCTGTAAGACAGGAAATTCCAATGCCGTGAAGCCATCGCCACGGTGTCTCTGGCAAACCCTTGCAACGACTGCGTCCATATGCTGTAAATATAGGGAATTCTTAGAAGCGACACCAGACCTGTCTGAAGGCCTTCATCGGGATCTGAGGGATTGGAGGACTAGCGATACTTCCGTGGCTGAGTGGGTGTCCTTTGCTAACAAGCTCAATGGCTGGAGACAAGTCTTCAAGTCTTCAGGACGAGAAGCGGAGAACGTTGAGAAGAAAGAAGGCAACACAGAGGGCGGGCTATTGCAGGGAACACTGGCTCCACCACAACGCACACTTGTAGCGAGAGTACTATAGGATTTGCCAGTCGAGGATAGGACACTATAAACTATGCTTCCCTTGTACTGTAACAGAAGATAGTTGAAGTGACATGGAGGACACGGATATGAGGCAACTCCAGCGCTTGCTGTCTTCTGTCGTCCGTAGCAGGGTTGCAGGGCTATGGTCTGTTCATGCCTGGACGTCGTCGAGCAAGTTTTTATTGTTGTTTCTATGATATGGTTCTCATGCTGTTGAACATCATCTTCTGAGATAGACGGACACGAACAAAAAGGTAAAGGTAAAGACTGTGGTATTATACAGCAACTTTTTATCCACATATGGGGCTCAAGCCTCTTCAAAGTTTCCTCCCTGATCATTGGGCCGCTTGATCAATCGATTACTGGCAACTGAGGACAAATACAGTGACTGACTGCTACGATGCACACTGCAGCCCATTGCTGAATGGCGGCGGCATCAAGGAGTAGTGGCACTGCCGTGTGTCACCGCTACCCTCACAGCTACCCGCTTTTACTCCTGGGTGGCGAGAGGCAACGCCAGTGGAGAAGCTTATTTGAGAGTGCAATTCTGTGATCCGTGCAGCTTCGAACGTCACACCAACAGGACATAAGCGAGAGTGGGCGAGCTCTCCAACTACTGACAAAAACCCAGACGGCAGAAACCAGTCACAAACCAGACGGCAGAAACCAGTCACAAACCTGACGACAGAAACCAGTCACAAACCAGACGGCAGAAACCAGTCACAAACCTGACGACAGAAACCAGTCACAAACCAGACGGCAGAAACCAGTCACAAACCTGACGACAGAAACCAGTCACAAACCAGACGGCAGAAACCAGTCACAAACCTGACGACAGAAACCAGTCACAAACCAGACGGCAGAAACCAGTCACAAACCTGACGACAGAAACCAGTCACTTTGGTCGCACCAGTGGCTGATAAACACAGGAAAGAGAGGGTGTGGGGTTTTGTAGTGGTGTGATACAGGGTGTATGTTGCAGTGGGTGGAGGTGGGGGAGTAAGGGGTGAATATTGCAGTGGGTGGAGGTGGGGGGATAAGGGGTGAATATTGCAGTGGGTGGAGGGTGGGGAGTAAGGGGGTGAATATTGCAGTGGGTGGAGGTGGGGGAGTAAGGGGGTGTATGTTGCAGTGGGTGGAGGTGGGGGAGTAAGGGGTGAATATTGCAGTGGGTGGAGGTGGGGGAGTAAGGGGTGTATGTTGCAGTGGGTGGAGGTGGGGGAGTAAGGGGTGAATATTGCAGTGGGTGGAGGTGGGGGAGTAAGGGGTGTATGTTGCAGTGGGTGGAGGTGGGGGAGTAAGGGTGAATATTGCAGTGGGTGGAGGTGGGGGAGTAAGGGGTGTATGTTGCAGGGTGGAGGTGGGGGGATAAGGGGTGAATATGTGCTGTGGGTGGAGGTGGGGGAGTAAGGGGTGTATGTTGCAGTGGGTGGAGGTGGGGGGATAAGGGGTGAATATTGCAGTGGGTGGAGGTGGGGGAGTAAGGGGTGTATGTTGCAGTGGGTGGAGGTGGGGGAGTAAGGGGTGAATATTGCAGTGGGTGGAGGTGGGGGGGAGTAAGGGGTGTATGTTGCAGTGGGGGAGGTGGGGGAGTAAGGGTGAATATTGCAGTGGGTGGAGGTGGGGGAGTAAGGGGTGTATGTTGCAGTGGGTGGAGGTGGGGGGATAAGGGGTGAATATTGCAGTGGGGTGGAGGTGGGGGAGTAAGGGGTGTATGTTGCAGTGGGTGGAGGTGGGGGGATAAGGAGTGAATATTGCAGTGGGTGGAGGTGGGGGAGTAAGGGGTGTATGTTGCAGTGGGTGGAGGTGGGGGGATAAGGGAGTGAATATGCAGTGGGTGGAGGTGGGGGAGTAAGGGGTGTATGTTGCAGTGGTGGAGGTGGGGGTATATGGGGTGAATATTGCAGTGGGTGGAGGTGGGGGGATAAGGGGTGTATGTTGCAGTGGGTGGAGGTGGGGGAGTAAGGGGTGAATATTGCAGTGGGTGGAGGTGGGGGGATAAGGGGTGTATGTTGCAGTGGGTGGAGGTGGGGGGATAAGGGGGTGAATATTGCAGTGGGTGGAGGTGGGGGAGTAAGGGGTGTATGTTGCAGTGGGTGGAGGTGGGGGGATAAGGGGGTGAATATTGCAGTGGGTGGAGGTGGGGGAGTAAGGGGTGTATGTTGCAGTGGGTGGAGGTGGGGGGATAAGGGGTGAATATTGCAGTGGGTGGAGGTGGGGGAGTAAGGGGTGTATGTTGCAGTGGGTGGAGGTGGGGGGATAAGGGTGAATATTGCAGTGGGTGGAGGTGGGGGAGTAAGGGGTGTATGTTGCAGTGGGTGGAGGTGGGGGGATAAGGGGTGAATATTGCAGTGGGTGGAGGTGGGGGAGTAAGGGGTGTATGTTGCAGTGGGTGGAGGTGGGGGGATAAGGGGTGAATATTGCAGTGGGTGGAGGTGGGGGAGTAAGGGGTGTATGTTGCAGTGGGTGGAGGTGGGGGGGATAAGGGGTGAATATTGCAGTGGGTGGAGGTGGAGGAATAAGAGGTGTATGTTGCAGTGGGTGGAGGTGTGGGGATAAGGGGTGAATATTGCAGTGGGTGGAGGTGGGGGAGTAAGGAGTGGATGCTGCAGTGGGTGGAGGTGGGGGAGTAAGGGGTGGATGCTGCAGTGGGTGGAGGTGGGGGCGTAAGGGGTGGATGCTGCAGTGGGTGGAGGTGGGGGCATAAGGGATGGGTATTGCAGTGGGCGGAGGTAGGGGAGTAAGGGGTGGATGCTGCAGTGGGTGGAGGTGGGGGGATAAGGGTTAGATGTTGCAGTGGGTGGAGGTGGGTGGAGGTGGGGGAGTAAGGGGTGGATGCTGCAGTGGGTGGAGGTGGGGGAATAAGGGGTGGATGCTGCAGTGGGTGGATGTGGGGGAGTAAGGGGTGGATGCTGCAGTGGGTGGAGGTGGGGGAATAAGGGGTGGATGCTGCAGTGGGTGGATGTGGGGGAGTAAGGGGTGGATGCTGCAGTGGGTGGAGGTGGGGGAGTAAGGGGTGGATGCTGCAGTGGGTGGAGGTGGGGGAATAAGGGGTGGATGCTGCAGTGGGTGGATGTGGGGGAGTAAGGGGTGGATGCTGCAGTGGGTGGAGGTGGGGGAGTAAGGGGTGGATGCTGCAGTGGGTGGAGGTGGGGGAATAAGGGGTGGATGCTGCAGTGGGTGGATGTGGGGGAGTAAGGGGTGGATGCTGCAGTGGGTGGAGGTGGGGGAGTAAGGGGTGGATGCTGCAGTGGGTGGAGGTGGGGGAATAAGGGGTGGATGCTGCAGTGGGTGGATGTGGGGGAGTAAGGGGTGGATGCTGCAGTGGGTGGAGGTGGGGGGATAAGGGATGGGTATTGCAGTGGGTGGAGGTGGGGGAATAAGGGGTATTTGTTGCAGTGGGTGGAGGTGTGAGAGTAAGGGGTGTATGTTGCAGTGGGTGGATGTGGGGGAATAAGGGGTGGATGTTGCACTGGGTGGAGGTGTGAGAGTTAGGGGTGGATGCTGCAGTGGGTGGAGGTGTGAGAGTAAGGGGTGGATGTTGCACTGGGTGGAGGTGTGAGAGTTAGGGGTGGATGCTGCAGTGGGTGGAGGTGGGGGAATAAGGGGTGGATGCTGCACTGGGTGGAGGTGTGAGAGTTAGGGGTGGATGCTGCAGTGGGTGGAGGTGAAGGAATAGTGGATGGGTGTTGCAGTGGGTGGAGGTGGGGGAGTAAGGGGTAGATGCTGCAGTGGGTGGAGGTGTGAGAGTAAGGGGTGAATATTGCAGTGGGTGGAGGTGGGGGAGTAAGGGGTAGATGCTGCAGTGGGTGGAGGTGTGAGAGTAAGGGGTGAATATTGCAGTGGGTGGAGGTGGGGGAGTAAGGGGTGTATGTTGCACTGGGTGGAGGTGTGAGAGTAAGGGGTGTATGTTGCACTGGGTGGATGTGGGGGAATAAGGGGTGGGTGTTGCACTGGGTGGAGGTGTGAGAGTTAGGGGTGGATGCTGCAGTGGGTGGAGGTGGGGGAGTAAGGGGTAGATGCTGCAGTGGGTGGAGGTGGGGGAGTAAGGGGTAGATGCTGCAGTGGGTGGAGGTGTGAGAGTAAGGGGTGGATGTTGCACTGGGTGGAGGTGTGAGAGTAAGGGGTGTATGTTGCACTGGGTGGATGTGGGGGAATAAGGGGTGGGTGTTGCACTGGGTGGAGGTGTGAGAGTTAGGGGTGGATGCTGCAGTGGGTGGAGGTGTGAGAGTAAGGGGTGTATGTTGCACTGGGTGGAGGTGGGGGAATAAGGGGTGGGTGTTGCACTGGGTGGAGGTGTGAGAGTTAGGGGTGGATGCTGCAGTGGGTGGAGGTGTGAGAGTAAGGGGTGTATGCTGCAGTGGGTGGAGGTGGGGGAGTAAGGGGTGGATGTTGCACTGGGTGGAGGTGGGGGAATAAGGGGTGGGTGTTGCACTGGGTGGAGGTGTGAGAGTTAGGGGTGGATGCTGCAGTGGGTGGAGGTGTGAGAGTAAGGGGTGTATGTTGCAGTGGGTGGAGGTGGGGGAATAAGGGGTGGATGTTGCACTGGGTGGAGGTGTGAGAGTAAGGGGTGTATGTTGCACTGGGTGGAGGTGTGAGAGTAAGGGGTGTATGTTGCACTGGGTGGATGTGGGGGAATAAGGGGTGGGTGTTGCACTGGGTGGAGGTGTGAGAGTTAGGGGTGGATGCTGCAGTGGGTGGAGGAGGTGAAGGAATAATGGATGGGTGTTGCAGTGGGTGGAGGTGGGGGAGTAAGGGGTAGATGCTGCAGTGGGTGGAGGTGGGGGAGTAAGGGGTGGATGTTGCACTGGGTGGAGGTGTGAGAGTAAGGGGTGTATGTTGCACTGGGTGGATGTGGGGGAATAAGGGGTGGGTGTTGCACTGGGTGGAGGTGTGAGAGTTAGGGGTGGATGCTGCAGTGGGTGGAGGAGGTGAAGGAATAATGGATGGGTGTTGCAGTGGGTGGAGGTGGGGGAGTAAGGGGTAGATGCTGCAGTGGGTGGAGGTGGGGGAGTAAGGGGTGGATGTTGCACTGGGTGGAGGTGTGAGAGTAAGGGGTGTATGTTGCACTGGGTGGATGTGGGGGAATAAGGGGTGGGTGTTGCACTGGGTGGAGGTGTGAGAGTTAGGGGTGGATGCTGCAGTGGGTGGAGGAGGTGAAGGAATAATGGATGGGTGTTGCACTGGGTGGATGTGGGGGAATAAGGGGTGGGTGTTGCACTGGGTGGAGGTGTGAGAGTTAGGGGTGGATGCTGCAGTGGGTGGAGGAGGTGAAGGAATAATGGATGGGTGTTGCAGTGGGTGGAGGTGGGGGAGTAAGGGGTGGATGCTGCAGTGGGTGGAGGAGGTGAAGGAATAATGGATGGGTGTTGCAGTGGGTGGAGGTGGGGGAGTAAGGGGTGGATGCTGCAGTGGGTGGAGGAGGTGAAGGAATAATGGATGGGTGTTGCAGTGGGTGGATGTGGGGGAATAAGGGGTGGATGTTGCACTGGGTGGAGGTGTGAGAGTAAGGGGTGTATGTTGCACTGGGTGGATGTGGGGGAATAAGGGGTGGGTGTTGCACTGGGTGGAGGTGTGAGAGTTAGGGGTGGATGCTGCAGTGGGTGGAGGAGGTGAAGGAATAATGGACGGGTGTTGCAGTGGGTGGAGGTGGGGGAGTAAGGGGTAGATGCTGCAGTGGGTGGAGGTGTGAGAGTTAGGGGTGGATGTTGCACTGGGTGGAGGTGTGAGAGTAAGGGGTGTATGTTGCACTGGGTGGATGTGGGGGAATAAGGGGTGTATGTTGCACTGGGTGGATGTGGGGGAATAAGGGGTGGGTGTTGCACTGGGTGGAGGTGTGAGAGTTAGGGGTGGATGCTGCAGTGGGTGGAGGAGGTGAAGGAATAATGGATGGGTGTTGCAGTGGGTGGAGGTGGGGGAGTAAGGGGTGGATGCTGCAGTGGGTGGAGGAGGTGAAGGAATAATGGATGGGTGTTGCAGTGGGTGGAGGTGGGGGAGTAAGGGGTAGATGCTGCAGTGGGTGGAGGTGGGGGAGTAAGGGGTAGATGCTGCAGTGGGTGGAGGTGGGGGAGTAAGGGGTAGATGCTGCACTGGGTGGAGGTGGGGGAGTAAGGGGTGTATGTTGCACTGGGTGGATGTGGGGGAATAAGGGGTGGGTGTTGCACTGGGTGGAGGTGGGGGAGTTAGGGGTAGATGCTGCAGTGGGTGGAGGAGGTGAAGGAATAATGGATGGGTGTTGCAGTGGGTGGAGGTGGGGGAGTAAGGGGTAGATGCTGCAGTGGGTGGAGGAGGTGAAGGAATAATGGATGGGTGTTGCAGTGGGTGGAGGTGGGGGAGTAAGGGGTAGATGCTGCAGTGGGTGGAGGTGTGAGAGTTAGGGGTGGATGCTGCAGTGGGTGGGGCAAGGCAGCCAAAAGACAACGTTGACTTTGTGCTATATCGTTGCTAGAAGTTGACGGCAATTATCTCGATTCATTGACAATTTGACTCGTTCTGTAGCGGAGGCACATTCAGACTTGGATGCGTAATTTGCACTAAAGTGTGCTAATGGACGTTATAAAATACTTTTTCTGTTAAATATGTCACTGAGTTAATCTTCTAATAAAGTCGCGATATGGGTCTGCGTATCTGTATGTGCTGGTATGCTGTCACGCTCAAATCTCTGAACAGTTTGGTAATTTTCCGAAAGGTGTTTGTAAAACTTTGAGGTAAATGTTTAAATCTCATTATTTATTCTAAAGAATGAGTGTTTTTACGCTAACACACAAAAACACCTTTGCCTTTCCAATTCACTTGGACAATATCCCAGACAGACTGAGGAAATCTCCTTCAATACAGACTTTCAAGTCACAGCTAAAAACTCTTTTATTCAAAGGGTGAACGTGTTGAGCGCCTTGAGCATGCCTTTGGGTGTGAGATTGGCGCTATATAAGAGCCAAAATACATACATACATACAATAACGTGGCTATTCTTCTACATGTTGCACTGCTGCACAGCCAGTCTTCTTGCAGGCAGACGTAGCCCATTGCGAAGGCGAGGGCAGACACAGGGCCAACATTGACTGACACTCGCAGTCAGCGCAGAAGACGTCATAGAGAACTAGGAAGCAGGGCACAGTCAACTCCGAACCAGATGGAACCGCTTCGTAGGGTTGGGGTAGGGGTAGGAGTGGGGATGGGAATGGGGGTAGGAGTGAGGGTGGGGGTGGGTATCATGGCGAGAGAGAGAAAAAAGGGGAAGACGAGAGGGAGAGAAGAGAGTGGAAAACACCATGGAGAGCGAGGGAGATAGCTGGAAAAGAGGGGGGCAGGCAGGGGAAAGATGGGGGGCGGACAGGGGAAAGAGGGGGGCGGACAGGGGAAAGAGGGGGCAGGCAGGGGAAAGATGGGGGGCGGACAGGGGAAAGAGAGGGGCGGACAGGGGAGAGAGGGGGGCAGGCAGGGGAAAGAGGGGGCAGGCAGGGGAAAGAGGGGGGGCGGGCAGGGGAAAGAAGGGAGCAGGCTGAGGACCCAGACAAGGTGATGAAGGCAGAAAGTAGAAGCGCACTGCTGCAGCTTCACTGTGATGATTCATTTCCGCCCCGTCCTTGTAGGGTGTCCCAGCCACGGAAGCCATCTCAGCGACACAGCTCGGCTGCCTCTGTCTGACCATGCAGATCTGTGACAGTCTGTAGAAATTCGTGACGGTCTGTAGAGATCTGTGACAGTCTGTAGAAATACGTGACGGTCTGTAGAGATCTGTGACAGTCTGTAGAGATCTGTGACAGTCTGTAGAGATCTGTGAAAGTGTATAGAAATACGTGGCAGTCTGTAGAAATACGTGACAGTCTGTAGAGATTTGTGACAGTCTGTAGAGATCGGTGACAGTCTGTAGAGAATTGTGACAGGCTGAAGAGAATTGTGACTGTAGAGAAATGTGACAATCTATTGAAACTGTGACAGTCTGTTGAGAAATGACAATCTGTAGAGAACTGAGAGTCTGGGGAAAAAAGCGACAGTATGAAGATAATCATGACAGTCTGTAGAGAGTTGAGACAGCCTGTAGCAAATTAGACAGTTTGTAGAGAATTTTAAGTCTGTAGAGAACTGTGACTGTAGAAAAGTATGTCAGTCTGTTGAGAATTATGATAGACTTTAGACATTTATTACTGCAAAGAACTGCGACAGTCTGTAGAGAAATGTGACAGTTTGTTATGTACCTCGATAGTCTGTAGAGATCTGTGATCGTCTTTAGAGAACTACGACATACTTTAATACAGTGTAGTGTGTCTATCGCAAACTGTAACAGTCTGTACTGATCTGTAACAAGCTGTTTATGTAAAAAGACAATACATAAGACACTGGTTTCCTAATCCAAAGCGCAAACGCATGCCTTTGCGCAACCACTTGTCTCTATCTCGCTCGTTCACTCCTTGAGTCAATGACTTACTCGATCTCATTGACTCTGATTGACTAACTCACCAACCGACTGACAGACAGAAGCTGACTGAATAAAATGACTGAATGACCGACCGACTGACTAACTGACTGACTGGCTGACTGATTCACTTCACGACTGAACAACAGATAGATATGCCAACTGACTGACTGACTGACTAACTGACATACTCAGACACTCACTCAAATACTAAAAGAGGCAAGCAGAAAGGAACTGAAGAAAGTAGGTCAGTAGATCAATGATTAGTCAATCAAAGTTTGTGCGTCTGTTCGTTTGTGCCAACTTGACAGCGTGAAATTTGGTTTTAAGTCTGCAGCGCAAATATTTCTCAGTGCGTCCGCAGTAGGCTTCCCCAGGGCCGCAGAGCTTGGCAGCAAGAGCTCCATTTTGGCCGACCCTGGGTCTGGTCGCTGTCGGAGGGAAGCTTGCCTGATTGGCAGCTATGGCGGGGTGATGACGTCATGTAAGCTGATGTTTACGTCCCGAGCTGCTTTATTTCTTACTTGCCTGACACCTCCTTCGCAGCTTCCAAAGACTGACAAGTGAAAGTGTGAGTCATCTCGGGGTAAGACACGAGGTCTTGCAGTCACAGACGTCACTGGCTTCATTCTGTGAACACGAGTCAGTAGACCTCGTGTTTTTAGATGGCAGGGTCTGCATTTAGTAGGCCTACACACGTTTGTCCACCAGAGCGCAAATAATTTATATTTGCGGCTTTGGAAACATAAATGCACGTGTGTACGTTGATCAGTATGAATAGGTTTTGTTTTCGCCTTGAGCCAAGGCAACATCCCCATGCCATGTCGTGGGAGCGCGCGTGTGTATATGTGTGTGTATGCACGCGCACGCACGTGTGTGTGTGTCCGCCCGACCATACATTAAGCATGACAATGTCCTCGTCGTCAACAATTGCACGGGGATGGGGTGGGGATGGGGTGGGGATGAGGGTGGGGGGTGGGGAGATGGGGGGTGGGGGTGGGGGTGGGGGTAGGGGTATGTGATGGTAGGTGGGAATGGGGAGTCGGGGGATGGGATGAGGAAATGCACTGAGGAACAATCAAGTAGTGTGGCAACTCACCACTTTTCCTGTCCATGTCTGAGGCAAGAATAGTGGTCTGGTTGCCATGACGACGTGAGGGGGACTCAAGATAGGGTTGAGAATTTCGTTCCGAGCCGTCCTGGTCTGCAGCGCCGGCAATGGAACCTCGGTACTGGCTTGCAAAGCCTGGCAACAGGTCAAGCAGCTCAAGGAGAGATTCAGTACATGCATGGTGACCTCTGAATGAAGACATACGTGGTTACTTTGATTAAATCCTTTTCTCAACTCCAAACTGTATGCCTCATGTAGCAACAAGTTTTCCTTAAATCCCCACCCCCACCCCCCACCCCTGTTTTTAAGCATGCGTAATGGTGGTCATTTCAAAACTACAACACAGCGCGGCAGCTGCAGACTGAAGGTCCAGACGGATGGACGGCAACGCGATCAGAATTGAGGAGAGTGAGAGAAGTACATGTAGAAAAGACGGATGGAGGGATGGATAGTGTATTACGGCCTATCAGCCTTTGTAGGCTATGCAAGGCCATTGAGCACGATAATTACTAGAACAATTTAGAGTAAACGCAAACCAAGTCATGGTGTCCCTATAGTTATTAGCCTCTTACGAATCGCGTAGGGAGACGTGGTGGGTCTATTCTTACCCCGAACCCACAGGGGGTTAATAGAGAAGAAAGCGAGAGAGGAGAGCGAGAGAGAGGTAGAGAAGAGAGCGTAGAGAAGAGAACGAGAGAGAGGTAGAGAAGAGAGCGAGAGAGAGGTAGAGAAGAGAGCGAGGGAGAGGTAGAGAAGAGAGCGAGAGAGAGGTAGAGAAGAGAGCGAGAGAGAGGTAGAGAAGAAAGCGAGTGAGAGGTAGAGAAGAGAGCGAGAGAGAGGTAGAGAAGAGAGCGAGAGAGAGGTAGAGAAGAGAGCGAGAGAGGAGGGAAGAGAGTGAGAGATAGGTAGAGAAGAGAGCGAGAGAGGTAGAGAAGAGAGCGAGAGAGAGGTAGAGAAGAGAGCGAGGGAGAGGTAGAGAAGAGAGCGAGAGAGAGGTAGAGAAGAGAGCGAGAGAGAGGTAGAGAAGAGAGCGAGAGAGAGGTAGAGAAGAGAGCGAGAGAGAGGTAGAGAAGAGAGCGAGAGAGAGGTAGAGAAGAGAGCGAGGGAGAGGTAGAGAAGAGAGCGAGAGAGAGGTAGAGAAGAGAACGAGAGAGAGGTAGAGAGCGAGAGAGATGTAGAGAAGAGAGCGAGGGAGAGGTAGAGAAGAGAGCGAGAGAGAGGTAGAGAAGAGAGCGAGAGAGAGGTAGAGAAGAGAACGAGAGAGAGGTAGAGAAGAGAGCGAGAGAGAGGTAGAGAAGAGAGCGAGAGAGAGGTACAGAAGAAAGCGAGAGAGAGGTAGAGAAGAGAGCGAGAGAGGTAGAGAAGAGAGCGAGAGAGAGGTAGAGAAGAGAGCGAGAGAGAGGTAGAGAAGAGAGCGAGAGAGAGGTAGAGAAGAGAGCGAGAGAGAGGTACAGAAGAAAGCGAGAGAGATGTAGAGAAGAGAGCGAGAGAGAGGTA
>JAWQFJ010019616.1:155000-158872 GCA_034096865.1 Theodoxus fluviatilis | reverse complement strand
CCACGAAAAAGAGCGGTAAGTGGAAGCATGTAGGGCGAAGGCCAGGGCCCGGGGGGAGGCAGAGTGATCATCAAGGTGGGCTCACGGGCTCGGTGTCACCCCAGGGAAAAAAAAGCGAGGGGGGCAACAAAAAAAGACCACAAGAAGGGGCAAGCCAAAAGATTCGGAGGGATGCAAAGGCTAACAACGGTATGGCCATCGGTGAGCAGGCTCTACGCCAACAACAGAGGAGGTGGTGCGGCGTAGAGCGGGGGTGCGGGACCGTGGGGGAGCAACGGTAAGGGGGGGGGGCCTATCCGAAGAGTCCAAAAGAAAATAGGAGACAGAGGCTACTGATCCGAACAGAGAACGTCAAACCGACGATGAATCGAATACGGAGTAATTATCAAACACTGTTTGACATCGGCTGCACACACATCCTGTTCTGACAAATCCAACCCATCGGACAAAGTGTCAGCAAGGTTCAGCTTGCATCGTAAGTATAAAACCAGCTCTCACGGCCACTCCGACATCTAGCTTCATTTGTCGCTCTTCTTCTACAAAGAACATCGGCGACCATGAGGCGCATTGTTGGGCGAAAATGATTGTTTATCGGTACATATAATAATAAAATAGAGCTGGACTTGCCTCTGGAATTGAAATTGCTGTATTTTCGCGGCAACGGCTCTGTGGCCTTTCTTTGCTCCTGGGGACCAACTCATAAATGACCGGCTAGTAGTCACAAAAAACGATAATACCCGGAAAGAAAAGAAAGGTAAGGACAGCTAGAGGACTTCAAAGCCTCGCGCCCAAAGCTACACCCTCCTTGACCTACATACATTCAGGGAGATTCGGGAAGTGAGGTACGGTATGTGCGCGGCTATCTCCTTTGCGCGGGTCCCTCCCTTGAACGAGACAAAAGAGGGCTGCTGACGTTTTGTATCGAATCTCTTCCCTGGCCCGTCAACCTGACCGGCTACTGGGCGGCTGACCGTATGAGAACTGCCAAATTATCAAGCTGCTTCCGCCTACATCGGTATGTGTTATGTACGTAATCTGGAAACGAAGGGGGCCGGCGTCGGGGGGGGTGAAGGGAAGACCCAAAAAATAACGCGAAGTGCGGAGGAGGGGATCCGCATAAAAACAGACACCAGAAAATGACGAAATAGGGGGAGGTGCCGGGACGGAGGGGCAGACCGTTCTCACAAAAGACAGGAAAGGGGTATGGACAAAAATGAGAGAGACCAAACGACCCGAGACGGAGAAAGGCGCGCCAGGCGGAGCCCGAGAGAGGGGAAAAAGAGGAAAGCAGCCGGTCCATCTGAAAGGGGGGGGGGGACCGGCGGAGTGCCGCTACTAAAGCACCTGTTACGAAACAATACCACTCACGATCCTTGCAGGCCTGGGGAAGAAAAGAAAAATAGAACAAAGGAACGTTGAGGTCACTACACATAACTGTGCTATCGCGCATACATTTGATCAGTCTCACTATAGCATTCCGCAGTGCGATGCCTTCTCTAAAAACATGTGCATGCGTCTTCCTACCGTGACGGGGAACATAAAAATCAGCTGTTCCGTACGGGATTCGGCGTGTAGAACAAATAACTGAATTCTTCTAGGTGTTCTTTTCTCTTCCCCGCAACCTCCAACGTTACTTCTCAGCCGTTGCATACTTCATCACTACAGCAGGGATGATGTGAATCAAGTTTCTCCAAGCAATTGTCCCGTTCAATGCGTGAAAACAAACAGGTCCTGCGCATCACTCCATACTGCTTCGTGTATCTTCGTTCCCTGCGTGGTTACCGCAGGTGGTGGAGATAGAGAAGATCAACGAAACAGGTGGCGATTCCTACACGTGTGCCAGACACTGAAGGGTTGATCAGGTAATTCCTATGAGGTACCCTTCCCCAGATCACTGAGGGACCACGGTCTTGCCTACAGCGAAATCACCGTTGGTATTCCTGTTGCAGTTTTGTTCAGCTCTGGTTCCACTTGGTCTTGGACAGTTCACCATCGCGGTCACCTCTCTTGACCCAACTTTTCCTCCCCGCCCCCTGCTCACGGCGCTCCCCACTATCGGTTTGCGTGAAGCTCTCCACAGGAAACAGGTCGACTACGCACCACACGCCCCCAAATCGTTAGGGTGTACGTATCTGCACATAAAGTGCGTCAATACCTCCTATTGGATCGTTTTCATCGTCACTCAGAAAATCACAAAAACCAAGGAGCCCTTGTACCTTGTCGAGACAACCCAGGCATCTCTTAGCTATCCTCTCTCCCAAGTCGCTCTGGGAGCGAGTGGTTGAGGGGGAACGAGCTATCGGCAGGCACACCCGCCACGCACAGTCGGTGGAAGTTCTCCCTGGGTATGTCCCCGAGGGGACACATCGAATGGCACGGTTTACGCACCTGCGCGCGGTTCGGGACACATGCGCTGGCTAGTATGACATGCGGTACCCCCACCACCGTGAATTACGGCCCATAAACCCTGTAAAATGCGCTCCGTCCATGTGCCTGTGATACAACGTGTTGCTGGTGAGAATTAATTCATCCTCCCGTCACCCGCGGGTTACAAAATAACAGACACTGAGACAACGCCCAAGCGAAGGTGCATGGGTCGTCCTGCCGTTGTGGTCGTACAAAAGGCCTTCATAAAGAAAAAAAATATCCGGTCTGACGCATCGCTGCGGAGTTAGCAAAAATCCTTGGCGACGAGAAAAGAAATCTAGCCGAAAAAAAAAAGAAAACAAAACCGCCTGCAACGTATCCTGGAGCGTCTGCATCACGTACTGAGGCATGTCGCGGGGGATATCCCCCAGGGGGGTCTTTGCAGCACCAGAGCTCCGGCTGGGAGTCTGAGCTAAAACAGGCGAAATCCCAAAAGACCGTGGAGGTTGAGACAAGAAAAAGATAGGAAATCACACCGCAGGCGCAACATGGAACGGAATCAGAGCCGACCGTGGGGGAAAATGTCCCAGTCGCTTCTTGCCGGACCGCTGGTAGCCATCAAAAGTAGACAATGGAAAGGTAAACAGTTCCCTTCCATCCCTCATGGTGTACCACTCGTGACACCAATTTGATAGACCCACTATGAGGTTCTTTGTCCCATCTCAAGCCGATGCGCTTGCACATGCACGCAAATTTCAAAGACCCCATGTATGGGGGTGCTAAAGCAGGCGGGAATTGTTATCTCAGTTTCTATTCAGGAAAGGGCTACGCGTGATTCGGTTCCACTTCTCTCGTCGCTGACACGTGCTAAGCGCGTGTTCGTATTGACGCGGAAGCAGGCTACATGTGAAACTTCGACACTCTCTTTTCCGTGGATTTCTGCTCCGCCAAAGAATAAATCTGTCTTACTCTTGATCAATAACCAAAGGACAAAACCACTTCAATCATGCGCGTTCATAATTAATTTGGATTTTTGTTTGCTGTGTTAAACAACGAAGCATGTATACAATAGACAAATGTTTAACGAAATGTGTGTTGGTTCATATAAAGGGAGCAAAAGCAAAGAGGTTAGAAGTCGAAGTGTGAAATGGAATTGTGTTGGGAGTGGTACGACTTCCACAACGGACGCGGGCCGTCACGGGGCCCCAGCCACGCGGGAGATTTTTGATGTATTTTGTTTTTATACCCCTAAACCTTGGGATTTTACCCCTTTTTCCCATTATGAAGTGATATTAAGAAATATCCTCTGATTTGTCCTTGTTGTTCATGCATGCAGGTCACTTGATCACAAAAAAGCACACTAGCTGGTCAGAACAAAAGTAATTCAAGTCACGAATTCCTCAGCTATCCACCTCCTACGGAATGCGTACGAGGACACAACGGGCCCATTCTCAACTTCAACCCACAGATCAAAGGAATGACGATTGAATTCGGTCAGGGTGATA
>JAWQFJ010019616.1:125000-132500 GCA_034096865.1 Theodoxus fluviatilis | reverse complement strand
TCGATCACAACATTTACTCCAATAAAGAGTGCAAGAAACATCATTCATTTCAGCAAAGCTACAGACAGCTCACTTCAAACGTTACATACACAAGTATGCACATGTGCCCATCTATGTAACTATCAACTGTACTTTGCATGATTTGAATGTATACTTTCGTGTTCGCATTAACCAGTCCGCAGAATATGTAATTGTTTTGACTTGTTGCCCATATCTTATAAGGGCTTTCATTGTTTGTGAGCAGCAATATTTTCAGCTTGTATTTTGATCCTTGTGTATTTATGAATAAACCAATGTTTAAAGCAACAAATCTTGTATTCGTGTTTCTGTTTGTGTGCTTTAAACTAATCAGGGAATAAGCCAAACAAATGACCTCCAATTTTAGGGAATAAGCTAAATCCCAGATTTACTCCCTAGTTGAAACAGGGAATACGCCTATTCCCTTAAAATTTCAGAGATTAAGCTTATTCCCTAAATGTTTTATTCCCTGTAACACATACACTTTCTGGGTGCTTCCTGTTCTAGCCTCCTACCTCTTTCTTCACTTCATTGCAACTGTATTGGCTTCATGGCTGGTCATGACCATTGTCTTTAGAAAGGCATTGCTCTCTCCCATTAAGGAATTTGTGTATGGACTTTTGGTTTTCTTTTTTGCAGCAATTGTTCCAGCATTTTCTTTGCAGTATATGAAAGAAACACAGATGCTACTACGAGTATGTTTGTCACAGTGTGTGTGTGTGTGTGTGTGTGTTTGTGTGTGTGTGTGTGTTTGTGTGTGTGTGTGTGTACGAGAGAGAGTCTGTGTGTGTGTGTGTGTGCGAGAGTGTGTGCGAGTGTGTGTGTGTGTGCGTGTGTGCGCGTGTGTGCGTGTATGTGTGTATGTGTGTATGTGTGTGTGTGTGTGAGAGAGAGAGAGATAGAGAGAGAGAGAGAGGGAGAGAGAGAGAGAGAGATAGAGAGAGAGAGAGAGAGAGAGACGCATATGTGTTTTATTTGTTCTGTTCTTAAAGTCTTTGAAACTGTTAGCGATATTTGTTAATTTCAGTTTGTGGTCTTGATGACTCTTAACGGCTGATATACCTTTGAGCTTCTTCTTTTCCTCCTCCACTCCCTCCTTCTTTCCTTCCTCCATTCCCTCCTTCCTTTCTTTAATATATTTTACTTTTTCAGTTAGAGCCCGATAATTTTGGGCACTAACCGAAAAGACGCGTGTTCAGTCACCGCCTGACGTCTTACCTTTTTCTGTCTGTCCCACGCAGGGTTTTGCTCTGAATGTTAACCCAACGTGCACTACTTTACATTATTATGTTACTTTTATTAACAAATGACGGAGGCTTTACACAGCCAAATAAAGCTGATTAGCCCTTCAGCACAAAACATTAATTCAGGTTAATGACACGTTTAGCCTAATAACCAATACCTGAGCTGGCACTGTTCCAGCTTTTCTAAATTGTGTTTTTCAAAATACGTTCGTTATGTTGTTCATTCTTCTGTTAGTTTTCTCCTTGTTCACGTGCATTGTATGTGATCAGTCATCCATGCTCATGTAGTTCGGAATATCTGTAACTCCTTTTTTATTTCCCTTTTTGTGTTGATGCAGGTAAACGTCTCCACGAGCCAAAGAATTACAGCAAACCACTGTATAGGCGTTTTTTACTCACATGTAAAGCAAAAGTGAGTCTATGTACTCACCCGTTTCGTCCGTCCGGGCATCCGGGCGTTTCGTCCGTCCGGGCGTCCTGGCGTCCAAAAACTTTAACGTTGAATTTTTCTCAGAGACTATTAAGTCTATCAATACCAAATGTGGCATGATGGTGTATGATGACAAGGCCTCAAAAAAATATACATAGTGACTTGACCTTGCTTCGAGGTCAAGGTCGCAGAAGCGATAAATGTTGCCTAAAAACATCCATTTTTCTTATTTTCTCAATTTTCTCTAACGTTTTTAAGATTGGATACCTGACCTATATATGGTATATATGGCTAAAAAATACCTATCTGTTGATACCAGTTTGATTGACCTTGCTTCAAGGTCAAGGTCACAGGAGCTCTTCAAATTTGGATTGTATATATATTTTGAAGTGACCTTGACCCTGAACTATCAAAGATAACTGTTTCAAACTTAACAATTATGTGGGGCACATGTCGTACTTTCATTATAAGACACATTTGTTTACATATCATCAAGGTCAAGGTCACTTTAACCCTTATGAAATGTGACCAAAATGGGGTAGTGAACCACTATAGAGACCATATCTCATGGTAGAAAGTGCCAATAAGCACCATTGTGCTTCCTATGTCTTGAATTAACAGCTTTGTGTTGCATGCCCTTGGATGACCTTGACCTTGGGTCAAGGTCACATGTATTTTGTAGCAAAAATATGTAAAGCATTTCTTAGTGTATGATGTCATTGCTAGGTTTAGTTGTTTGACCTTGACATTCAGGGGCACCTGAAGGTCCAGGTCATGTAAAGGTCAAGGTCAATAATGTGAGTCGTATGGGCTTTGCCCTTCTTGTTTCCTCATATTTTTATTTACTATTCCATGTATCCTTGTATACATTTATTGTTCTTTTTATTTGCTCAAAACACTGTATGAACCACTATATATTAATTTGTTGATTTGGTTGTGTGTGGTTTTTTTTTTTGGTGTTATTGCCTGCTTCGGTAGCTATTACACTATAAACTACTGACTTGGTTTTTACTTGCCGTGTTTATAATTTTCACAATCCCTTAAAAATGGACTGTATCTCTTACTCTCTCTCTCTCTCTCTCTCTCTCTCTCTCTCTCTCTCTCTCTCTCTCTCTCTCTCTCACACACACACACACACACACACATCTGAATTAATATGTAACCTCATTTAAAAAATCAATATCCATTACGTCTTACTAATGTCTTTTCTGGGATAAGAGCACCCTTACTTTATATATGGTGCAGTTATACCGCACTATCATTACTACTGTCGGTTTTGTTACAAAAGTGTTAAGGAACTCGTGCTCGTAGACCCAGCAGACAGACACGTGGAATAAACTGCAACTGACGCAAAACGAGTCGAATCAAAGTGTAACTTGGCTTTATTATGAGGAAGCAACTATGAGTCACCTACCCCCACTGAGCAAACCTGCAGTCTGTCCGCAATTCTCTACGCAGTCGTAGACAAGTCCGCCATGTCTGCAGAACTGGCGTCACTGGAACCAAGTTTCAAAGCACGACTCAACATGATACCATATTGCGCTAGGCTGATCGCGAAAATCTAAACCAATTTATGTGGCGTGCATGAATAATTAGAAAATAAAATCGTCATAATACACTCGCATATGAAATACTGTTGATTAAAACATCTCCTTTAGCCGCCCTGATCACTTGGAACATGGTAAATATTATATAACATTTCGAACAAAAATATCAAATCTTGCAATGGGTGTAACATATAATGTGGCTCTTGAATTCAAAGTGGACTTCCATTGTATTGTATGGATGTCCCCAGTCGACGAAACATTGAATTTTCACAGACAAAATTGCAGTTTGCATTTTCCCCAAGACTCACTGACTTCAAAAAGCACAAGTTGGATAGATGGATTACTTAATCATGTTTTCCTAGTTAGTCGAGAAGTCATCCTGACTTTTAATATTATAATAATGCATAGATTTTTCTCGTTTAGAAAATATTTTTCATACAATCGTTGTGTTGTACCTTTCTGAAAATGCTAGTGTAGTTGCTTCCATGTGTCCAGAGCAAATTTCAACACATGCCTTTAGGCATACTATCAATGTGTTGAATCCAAATATAGAACTATATTAAGCACCGAAATGATTTTGAGTTACAGTCGAATCCCAGTGTTGTCAAATAGTTGGTAATATCTAGTAAATGCACAGGCAAACCATTTTTGCTTTCAATGTTTCATATGTATCCCACTTACGCTGCCACTGATGATTGTACTTTTTTAATGTACGTGCTGTTTATTAAAAACAGATGCGTGATAAGACACTCTATTACTTTGTGCTTCTACATAGGATAAGCACAGTCGATATTTATTGGTACCACTAACAAATAATAAGATAAACATCTACATACGATATATTTTAAAACCAACCGTTTACTGTGGATTCACTACTACTAAGGAAAACCACTCATATTTCCATGCACATAAACCTAGTTTACAAATTCACGAGTGTGTAAATTTGAAACGTACCGTATTCAGTTCTCCCCAAAGATGCTTGAAAAAGGAACTATTGTAGTCCCTATTATTACAATACTGACATTCTTACCGTATCTGATTGTGTCTGTCTGTCTGTGAGCTAGTATCTGTCTCACTGGGTGTTTAGGTATCTTTGTGTCGAGTTGTATGTGTGTCTGTGTCTACGCATTACTCTGTCTCTCTTTGTTCTTATGTCTCTCTCTGTGTTTCTGTTGTCTGTCCATCCGTCCATCCGTCGGCCCGCCCGCCCGCCCGTCCATCCATCTGTCCGTCTGTCTGTCCGCCCGCCCGTCCGTTTGTCCGTTCGTCCGTCCGTCTGTCACCCTAGGGACCGTTACACATCGACTTCAGACAGGTGGATCTTGCCCAGTCGTTGCAATTCATCGAGTGGCACACCAGTCATTGCATGTCATCTAAGGTAACTCCAGTTCTACCTAGGGATTGTAATTTAACCAGGAATAAAATAACGAGGTGGTGTGTTCGCATTTTGTACGTCAGCAACAAAGAAATTCACCGAACTGTCATAAGCTGCAATGGGGAACCTCAAGAATAATTATGTTCCCGGTTGTCAGATTTCGAGACGTTGTCTAGGGTGAATGGCTGGTGTGCCATATTTGCTCTATTTTCCCTTCCTGTATGGAAACCTCCAACTCTACCAGTCCACTTAGCAGGGCACACTCATGGTGCCTTGGTCTGTTTCTGCAGATCTATTATGCATTGGATAGTCAAACTGTATCAAACATGATGCAGTTATGTCTTGAAATCTCACTATCTAAAAGAACAAAAGATAATAATTTGCAAAGAGTGTCAAATAATTTCAAAGTGAATAGTAGACAACTACACACATTCGTGGCAATTGTGTTTTATCCTTATACCAAAAACAACTTTTTTCTTGAGTCTGATGTTAGTATGAACTTAAGCATTATGTTGTTTTGTTATTTTGTAGTCAGGGAGTGTGATGATGTGAGAGTAGTAAAAAACCAAGTCATCAGCACTTTGCTGTGAAACGTGCGAAAGATGAATTGCAACATTGGGCTTTGATGATATCAATACTTGAAGCAATAACTCACCTCACTCTTTTAGCAGTCTGAACCCCAAACAGCAACAACTAGGACAGCAGTATATCAAAGTTTTATGTCAGATTTGAATGACTGCAAAACTGCAGAGTTTTTTAAGGCAGACAAGTTATCTAAGCTTCAAACATGGAAATATACATGTAGAAGTAATAATCATCATCGACTGAAACGTTTATGTGGCGACGTGCACAAGAACCATAGCTGGCAACAAAGCTTTTAGCAAAAAAGCATTCGCAAAACAGTATTCTCTTTGATGTCTGTTTTGGTACGTGCAGTGAAACTGTATGCTTTCATTGAACATTACCGGATCGTACAGGTTGATGTTTATGTCAACGTTATCAGCAGTTGGTCTATGTGGTTAACGCACACTCCATCAAAGGCTGGCAAACATATTGCCCACTCTATGATCAGTGCACCTCCAAACATGGCCACCTGCCGAGTAGAGAGAGAGAGGCCACTGTTTGGTGGAAGCGTCCTCCTGGTCTGTCTTTCCCTGTGCAGATCGTGCACGTGTTTGCCATTTGTCTTCGGGCAAAGCAACACCCGAGCTCTTGTGCAGGTCCCCAGGAACGTCTATCTACTCCATGGAGTGAGATCAACAATCATTAGAAAGGTATCTGAATTATCAGCAAGCGACGCAACACCCAAACGAGCATAATATCGTCCATTGCACATGGGTTTCAGTGGGCACTCTACTTAGCTTTCAAAATATTTGTCAACTGCACTGGGTCAATTTTGATTACTTTAGTTATCGACGCATACTGGACGAAAAAGAATCCTCCAGTGAGCCGAGAAAAAGTAGTGAATAACTCTCTCTCTCTCTCTCTCTCTCTCTCTCTCTCTCTCTCTCTCTCTCATACATACACACAAACACAAACAAACACACACATATACACTTGCACACAAACACAAACAAACACACACACACACAAACACAAAATCCAAACACACACTCACACACACACACACACACACACACACAAACACATACACATACATATCACACACATGCATACACACACAAACAGAAACAAATAAACACATACACACACACACACACACACACACACACACACACACACACACACACACACACACACACATACACACACACGTGACTTGCCTTGATTGAAAGAGGTCATGATACCTTCGGCTTTTACAGTGTTTGTGTCTGCTCTCCAACGTCTGAAGAAACAAAAGGCT
Organism: Theodoxus fluviatilis; assembly: GCA_034096865.1. Lineage (NCBI taxonomy): Eukaryota > Metazoa > Mollusca > Gastropoda > Cycloneritida > Neritidae > Theodoxus > Theodoxus fluviatilis. The sequence goes on along the minus strand of JAWQFJ010019616.1, from coordinate 126,022 downwards.
CATTATCGAGTTGCCAACTGCTTCGGAGTTTCTATCTACGCTGTTGACAACGCAGGTGCTTTCTGCATCAAAGACAGTTGGTGAGGGTGACAGCACCGTCGTCATGCTTTGCCTCTATCAAGCTGGACGTTTGTCTTATAAAGAGAGTGAGGAGAACTCATTTTGTCACTGAAGGTGGAAGGCATTAATGCAACTCCGTTGCGACCGTCTGCAGGTTCACAGACGCAAGTACACTGAGAAACACTTTTCCCGTGTAAATTCTACATCTAAAATGCAAAGTGTCCTGGTGCATATTCTAACGATGATCCCTTCGTGCACCACGTAAAAAGGATGTTGCAGAGCCAGCTGCTGTCAGCAATCAGTCATCCTCAGTCTGCCTGTTGAATCCTGCAGTATTTCATCATGGATGCATTAGATAATAAATACTTTGACTATCAATATGTCGACTTAATTCTTTTAGAAGATTTTTGAAAGCAACCTTAACACTTATTTAGAATAATTCAGTGCCCGGAGTTGCCCTTCCCCTTTTTTTTTACACATCAGAATGCACATAATCAACATATTCAAAATGCTTCATTTATGGATAGTCTCTATTTGATTGTGTAAGAAGGTGAGACTATGAGAGACTTGTCCAGACCACTGCAGTTAAACGTACTGTCTCTCATTTCCATATTTGTGTGCGCGGATTGTAACTGCAGAAATACGTGAGGCATGTTTCGCGCGCACTCTGTCGCTGCTGTAGAGATATATGATCGCGCAGACTGACGCCCACCTGACCACTCAGTCTTTGCGTGTTTGAGATCACACCAGATTTTAGAGTTTATTCATTTAATGTATCATGTACTGCTTGTATTATTAAATGGAAACCTAGTGTTTATCCTTATCAACCATCCGACATATGGCTACCTGCAATCTATGAGTTGTAAACGATATTATTAATAGAAAACAATGAATAAGTATCTGCTTTAATTGGCGTCATAAATACTTCAATTGCCATTCATTTGTAAGCGAATCAATTTTGG
>JAWQFJ010019616.1:92500-105000 GCA_034096865.1 Theodoxus fluviatilis | reverse complement strand
GAGAGAGAGAGAGAGAGAGAGAGAGAAAGTGAGAGAGAGAGTGGGACTGAGACAGTGACATAGAGAAATAAACATAGAGAGACAGAGAAAAAAACCCAGAGAGAGACAGACACAGATAGAGAGAGAGAGAGAGAGAGAGAGAGAGAGAGAGAGAGAGAGAGAGAGAAAGAGAGAGAGAACAAAACGTAATTGAATTGAACTGAACTGACCTGATCATAATATTATTCACAGGCTGGTTTGGAGGTTTGGGACCTGGAGCCATCGTGGCTATTGTCGTCGGACGCTTGCTTACCCGGGCATTCCCTTGTAAGACACACAGATGATTTCACTGCCACAGCACATTTGCATACGGTTTCTGGGTACTTTCTGGGCCAGCAATCAACCTCTTTATTATCTTCATGACAAGTGTTCGGCTTCAATGCTTGTCATGACGTTGATGAACGTTATCTTTAGGGAAGTAGTACCCCATACCACATTAAGTTATTTTTGTATTGACTTTCGTATTTCTCTTATTCATCTGTATTTCAGGTATTCTCTTTGCAGTAGATAGGAGAAACACGGGTGTTATTACTCACTTTCCTTTATCAAATATACATCTTTCACACGTAAGTGTGAATGCTGCTCAGGGTTATATGGCATATATATGTACACACCTCAAAAGAAAGGACAAGGGAAAACCCTGTGAATTAAATAATTTAATGAAACAATATCGAAATAAATAAATCAAAATTATAATTAATGTACACACATACACAAAAGGTGTTGGCCCACGGCTTCAAGCCTTCCGAGACACGAAAAACGAAATTAATATAAACCAAAAATAAACCAAAAGCAGGGGACAAGATAATAATAGTACTCATATGTACGAAGAAGAGGAAGAAGAAATAATAATAATACAAAAAGAAGATAATATTTACATGGTGTATGAACCCATGGGGACCAGTACGAGGAAAGGTGCTACCCCTCCGGGTTCATCCTGTCGAGTGAGTGAGGGAGGTAAGGAGGTGAGTACTACTCATTGTAGCCACGTTGCACATGCAGCACGGAGATGGGGTGGTGGCGGGAGGTGGTGGCGAGGTGGGGGATATCCCCGGCGTCCGGGTGCACCCAGTGACGTCACAGTGGCCTGGAGCAGTGAGGGGGCGGGGCAGTGTAGCGGCCAAAACAGTAACCTGGCCAAAACAGTAACCGGAAGTCATCGCAGAGTTATCTGCGAGGGACGTGCTTTATGCAATTTACCGCTCCTGCACCTGTTCTTCGCATGGAATATATTCCGACAAACGACGCATTAGTTGCTTTACGAGGTTTTGGTGCATTTGTGTAGTTTAACACATGATGTAGCGTTCAAAAAAGTTTTTCCCCCTGTAAAGCCGTCTCCCCTGCCGGAAATAATATGGGAGTCACCTCCCTGTAGTCTGTTTGTAGTCTGGTTTTATAAAACGCGACCGTTGACTGACTTGGCACGCCCGGGGAGTTATGCTAAGATCCGGCCGCGTTAATATATCTGCGTTTTGTGACAAACGTCTTGCTCGGCGGTACTGTACTCCATGCACCTTAACGGTGCGCGTGATTCGGGTGTAATCTTAAGCTAAACGACGTTCCGAATGTTTCCGACTTCGACCATTTCAGCAGCACCAATAAACGTCGTTTAGCTTAAGATTACACCCGAATCACGCGCACCGTTAAGGTGCATGGAGTACAGTACCGCCGAGAAAGACGTTTGTCACAAAACGCAGATATATTTACGCGGCCGGATCTTAGCATAACTCCCCGGGCGTGCCAAGTCAGTCAGGCGGAGTGGCGGGTGCCGTCTCTTTTTAGAGTGGAATTCTCAGCACGTCCCTCGCAGATAACTCTGCGATGACTTCCGGTTACTGTTTTGGCCAGGTTACTGTTTTGGCCGCTACATGCAGTCACCCTTCCAAGGGAGGTTACTCTTGCCATCTTTACCATGGCTTGACAGTTAAAATGTTTTTGATGTTTCACTTAACGTCACTACTCAGTAATAAACGGAGACCCGAAACGGATTAATGGACCTTATCCACACATCGAGGCTCTGGGAGTTACTTCCCTTGTTTGTGGGACCAGCCCGGGCATCTTTCAGAATGCCGAGTAACAAGCGCTGTGCTTGGGGACAAAGTTAAACGGATGATAGATACCCTGAACGCTGTGTTGTCGTCAAAGTCATTCCATTTGTGAAACCGGGAAAGTATATGTGCCATCTAGATCGTTGCCTTCGCAGCTGCAATCGCCCAGCGAACTAGCTGAACGTAGACACAATCACGTGGCACTGTTGTCGTGCTGTACATTTGCAGCAACGTAAGATCTCGTACGACGATTTGATTCAAGGCCTAGTGCTAATTGCTTTGATGGTCTGGTCTCAGTGTCACAAAAATATGATGATTTAATCAATCACTGATTTAAAAAATAAGTGTGTTGCCCTACATTGATTGACAGTCTGAGTGAAATAGATCTATTTCACTGTCCCACCTGGCGAACTTGTTGCCGGCTGTATTGAGCTTGTGTGTTCGTGTAGGCCTACTCAAAAGTCAAAATCACAGTCGTCTCCGAAACAAGGAATAATCAGAGTAAGGGGGAAAAGCATTTCGTTTGTTTGTTTTGTTCTTGCAGCACTTCAAAAATGATGTGTAGGTCTGTGACTGTCTGTCTCTCTGTGTTGTGTGGTGTGTAGGTCTGTGACTGTCTGTCTCTCTGTGTTTAGTGGTGTGTAGGTCTGTGACTGTCACCATGTGTTCTGTGGTGTGTAGGTCTGTGACTGTCTCCATGTGTTCTGTGGTGTGTAGGTCTGTGACTGTCTCCATGTGTTGTGGTGTGTAGGACTGTGACTGTCTCCATGTGTTGTGTGTAGGTCTGTGACTGTCTCCATGTGTTGTGGTGTGTAGGTCTGTGACTGTCTCCATGTGTTGTGTGGTGTGTAGGTCTGTGTCTGTCTCTCTCCATGTGTTGTGTGGTGTGTAGGTCTGGAACTGTCTCCCTGTGTTGTGGTGTGTAGGTCTGTGACTGTCTGTCTCCATGAGTTGTGTGGTGTGTAGGTCTGTGACTGTCTGTCTCCATGTGTTGTGTGGTGTGTAGGTCTGTGACTGTCTGTCTCCAAGTGTTGTGTGGTGTGTAGACCCCAAGCTAAAAGACACATTTTGGTATGATTTATCTCATAGAAAACATAGAAACTAACTGATAACTTATAAATGCATTTAATCACAGAAGAAGGGGAAAAAAATCTAAATCCTAATTTTAATGTTAATTTTTCTGCCAGGGCACAGAAGCAAGGTCTGAAATGACATGAGGCAGCCCCATTGCCCCATTGGTAACATCTGACAGCTCGACCAACCTTGGCCATGGTATTGGTATAACACTAAGAGCCTAGCAGTCAGTAGATCCTGACATAAGGGGATCATTCAGCAACTCTATCATTATGCTGTATTTGAAATGATGTTCAAACAAGTGTAGAAACTGCTGACTCTTCTAAAACTCCACCACAAATTTGCCATCAGAAAAAACTTATTTGTTTTATGTTGTAAAAGTAAATCAGAGGTAACAGATAATAGCTATTTGCCTCAGGTCTGTGACTGTCTGTCTCCATGTGTTGTGTGGTGTGTAGGTCTGTGACTGTCTGTCTCCATGTGTTGTGTGGTGTGTAGGTCTGTGACTGTCTGTCTCCATGTGTTGTGTGGTGTGTAGGTCTGTGACTGTCTGTCTCCATGTGGTGTGTAGGTCTGTGACTGTCTCCATGTGTTGTGGTGTGTAGGTCTGTGACTGTCTGTCTCCATGTGGTGTGTAGGTCTGTGACTGTCTCCATGTGTTGTGGTGTGTAGGTCTGTGACTGTCTGTCTCCATGTGTTGTGTGGTGTGTAGGTCTGTGACTGTCTGTCTCCATGTGTTGTGTGGTGTGTAGGTCTGTGACTGTCTGTCTCCATGTGTTGTGTGGTGTGTAGGTCTGTGACTGTCTGTCTCCATGTGTTGTGTGGTGTGTAGGTCTGTGACTGTCTGCCTCCATGTGGTGTGTAGGTCTGTGACTGTCTCCATGTGTTGTGTGGTGAATAGTATTATATATATTATTAACTAGCCGCTTCGCGGCCAGGTAATGCGCAAAGCATCACAGCCACATACAAAGCCAAATTCTTCAGCCGCCATTTTGTTTATCTCATTACGTAACCATAACCAAAAATGTGATCACAGATCTTCATCATTTGACTTTACCAACCCACACACCAAATTTCGGTCAAATCGGAGAACTTTGAGGTTTTGGTGGCCATCTTGTTTGTGCCCACTTCCGGTTACCATGGCGACACCTTTTTTTAATCCCACCATGACCTGACCCCGGCCCACATCTAACCTTATACCAAGTTTTAAGTCGATGGGAACTCCTGTGTCTCAGGCGGCTTCGCCGCCTTCGACACAGTCGTCCATTGTTTCCTCAGGCGCCATTTTGTTTTTCTCGTGACGTAACCATGACAACCAAAAAATTTGTTCACAGATCTTTATCATCTGACTTTATCTACCCGCACACCAAATTTCGGTCAAATCGGAGCACTTTGAGTTTTCGGCGGCCATCTTGTTTGTGCCCACTTCCGGTTACCATGGCAACACCATTTTTTTAACCCCATGTTGACCTGACCCCGATCCACACCTAACCCCATTCCAAGTTTCAAGTCGACGGGAACTCCTGTGTCTCAGGCGGCTTCGCCGCCTTCGACACAGTCGTCCATTGTTTCCTCAGCCGCCATTTTGTTTTTCTCGTGACGTAACCATGACAACCGAAAAATTTGTTCACAGATCTTCATCATCTGACTTTACCAACCCGCACACCAAATTTCGGTCAAATAGGAGCACTTTGAGTTTTCGGCGGCCATCTTGTTTGTGCCCACTTCCGGTTACCATGGCAACACCATTTTTTAATCCCACCATGACCTGACCCCAGCCCACACCTAACCCATACCAAGTTTTAAGTCGATGGGAACTCCTGTGTCTCAGGCGGCTTCGCCGCCTTCGACACAGTCGTCCAAATTCTTCAGCCGCCATCTTGTTTTTCTCGTGACGTAACCATGACAACCAACATTTTTTTTCACAGATCTTCATCATTCGATTGTACCAACCCACTCACCAAATTTCGGTCAAATCGGAGCACTTTGAGTTTTCGGCGGCCATCTTGTTTGTGCCCACTTCCGGTTACCATGGCAACACCATTTTTTAATCCCACCATGACCTGACCCTGGCCCACACCTAACCCCATTCCAAGTTTTAAGTCGATGGGAACTCCTGTGTCTCAGGCGGCTTCGCCGCCTTCGACACAGTCGTCCAAATTCTTCAGCCGCCATCTTGTTTTTCTCGTGACGTAACCATGACAACCAAATTTTTTTTGGACAGATCTTCATCATCTGACTATACCTACCTACACACCAAATTTCGGTCAAATCGGAGCACTTTGAGTTTTCGGCGGCCATCTTGTTTGTGCCCACTTCCGGTTACCATGGCAACACCATTTTTTTAAACCCACGTTGACCTGACCCCGGTCCACACCTAACCCCATACCAAATTTCAAGTCGATCGGAATAAAACTGTGGAAACGTATAAGTGTCACACACACACACACACACACAGACACACAGACACACAGACAGCGAAAATATATATAGAGATGATTTTTTATTCTTATGTGTTCATTATTTTGATTTTATTCTTTCTTTTATTTTTAGTTTTTGTTTTGCAACTTTTTGTGCATGACTATTGAGTGTCCCAGAAGAAAAATAAAAAAACAAGAAAACTGTTCTTTGTTACATGTACTTGGTTACTTGGTTAATGCATGGATGTGCATGTTGAAACAAAATAGAACAACAAACAGTACAGATTTACACACACACAAAGCCAGTTGGAAAAAAATGTTGTACTGCAGGTATCTTTCAAAAAATTTTTCCTTGTGTTTCAAAGTTTGAGCTGGTGCAAATTGAAATACAAAAAGTGCCAGAGGAGTACAAAGCACCTTGGAAATAACTAGTGGCAGTTAACTTCAAACAACAATTTGCATGGCTGATCAACATTGTGCTAAGTGACTAACTGTGAGAACTGATTTGCCTATGTCTCATTATATGATGTGTGTGGACTTGTGTGAAAAATTGAAATATACCTGCAGTACAACATTTTTGCAAAACAAAAACTAAAAATAAAAGAAAGAATAAAATCAAAATAATGAACACATAACAATAAAAAAAAATATTTAATAATATATATATAATACTATTCACCACACAACACATGGAGACAGACAGTCACAGACCTACACACCACACAACACATGGAGACAGTCACAGACCTACACACCACACGACACATGGAGACAGACAGTCACAGACCTACACAACACATAGAGACAGTCACAGACCTACACACCACACAACACAAGGAGACAGTCAGTGAGTCACAGACCAGCTACACACCACACAACACATGCCAGGGAGACAGTCACAGACACGCGATGCGGCAATTTACGTGTAAACACCTGTTGACCAGGGATTATGTATCACAACACCTGAATGATTTGCTGTGTATTTGCGGGTAGAAACATATCACAACAACGCTGTTACATTAGGCGCTCCACTTCGAGCACTGTGTAAGGCAAATGTACAACTACAACAGTGCCACGTGATTGTGACACGCGGCTTAGGGGAGACCGTTATTAGTGTCATCCGTGTGCCGTGTGCCGGAAGTAGCTCTCTGATATCGGAGGTTGTATCGCTCTCAGCCAATCACGAGCCTTGAAAATAGACGCTCGCACTCAGCTGCGCAAATGCCAATAAACGTCGTTTAGCTTAAGATTACACCCGAATCACGCGCACCGTTAAGGTGCATGGAGTACAGTACCGCCGAGCAAGACGTTTGTCACAAAACGCAGATACATTAATGCGGCCGGATCTTAGCATAACTCCCCAGGGCGTGCGAAGTCACTGGCTGCGCTCGATTTGTCCGCCTAAATCCGCCGGCGGGCGAGACGGGGCACCGGCGGGTTTTTTGTTGCGCTCGATTTGTTCAGGTGACGTCACTGGCGGATCACTCGGCGACCGCCGGGTCCGCCCTCAGAGGCGTGTTCAAGAGGCCTACCGGTACGTACCGGTACGTACCGGTAGCATCTTGAACGACTTGGTACGGCTACCGGTACGTACCGGTACGTACCGCGCCGGAGAGCCGTTGCGCCCGCTGCGCCATGCATAGCCTAAATGGCTGCCTTCGGGGAAAGGAAGAAAGTCATCATCACAAATATGCGCTGTGGCACACATTTCGACCTGTGATTATTACCCAGCCTATGCGAGACGTTACAAGAAGGTAGGCTGATATTGTACTTTTCTTTTTTAAAAGAATAACTGCTCTGAAATAATTACCGGGCAAGATGTGAGCAAACATTTCAACGACAGAGCAAAACAATTTCAAGGGAAGCAGCTCTTATTTTTTACATTTAGCCCTTGGTTTGTGGTGTTACCTCCCTTGAAGAGTGCATCGAACTATTCTTGCTTACACCAAGTCAGCACTGTCGTTTTGACATAAATTTCTATTCGAGCGATGTCGAGCATTCATGCACAGCTACAGCTTAACGTATTTCATCAGCTTCCACAAGGAACAAGCAGTCTGCAGCTGCTGGTTTACTCATTTGGTTGAGAAGCGCAATCCGCGGCGATGAGAAGGCATCTTGGAAGCCATCTTGGCTACCGTTGGGTCATAACGAGTCGTTCAAGAAGGCACACCGGTAGGTAGGCTACCGGTAGGCTACCGGTAGGTCGTCTTGAACACATGGCAGGTTTTCTGAGGCGAACGAAGATCCAAGATGGCGACGACCAGACTAGGGTTTATGTTTTGTGACGCTTCGACACTGAAAATATTCGATAATTCGTTCTCCGCTGACTCATGTGTGCCTTAATTTGTCACCTCGCTGCAATCTCCGCTGGATAATTGAAGTAGATTACGATTTTTTTTCTTTATTGTGTGCACGATGTGTGGTTGACGGTGAGAAATCCTGCATTAAGTTCGAATTGAAACGTAACTCTACATTATGACCTCCCTTTGCGTAAAGGAAAATCGCTCGAGTGCGTGGTCTTAGTGTATAATTATAGGGTCTTTGACTGCACCTAGGCTCAGGAGTCACTTATCAGGGCACAGGTAGTGGTAATGAAAATGTTCAATTTACACAATAACCTCAAACCTTACCATAAACCAAGAAGACAGCACATTTCCTCATCATCGCTACCGCTGTCTATAGTAACTTGCAAACACCACAATTGTGCCGCCATGTTGATCAGCCGAAAGCGCTCGATTTACACGAAAGCTGTCGAATCGCCGCTCACGTCACGGGGGACTGCGGTGACGTGGCGGCCGACGGATTCAGGCGGATAAATCGAGCGCAGCCAGTCAGGCGGAGTGGCGGATGCGGTCAAAGGTCACCGCTGGGTCACGTGGCGGCGTCTATTTTCAAGGCTCGTGATTGGCTGAGAGCGATACAACCTCCGATATCAGAGAGCTACTTCCGGCACACGGCACACGGATGACACTAATAACGGTCTCCCCTAAGCCGCTTCCGTGATTGTGTCTACGTTCAGCTAGTTTGCTGGGCGATTGCAGGCTTTTAACCAGCGAAGGCAACGATCTAGATGGTACATATACTTTCCCGGTTTCACAAATGGAATGAATTTGACGCCAACACAGCGTTCAGGGTATCTATCATCCGTTTAACTTTGTCCCCAAGCACAGCGCTTGTTACTCGGCATTCTGAAAGATGCCCGGGCTGGTCCCACAAACAAGGGAAGTAACTCCCAGAGCCTCGATATGTGCATGAGGTCCATTTGGTACTGGTCAGAGCGACAATCATTCTGAACACAGAGAGAGTCTCAGCCACGCTGAATGAGCGACAGTCGGACACAACCAAAGATCATTCAAGAGTCTTCGGGGCATCATCACTTTCTTGTCCGAGCAACCAGATTGAACCACAGATCGTGAAGGCGACAATTCTGTTTATGAAGCCAACACGGTACCTTTAGCGCTAGAAGTTGGAACGCAGGAGTATATCGTTTCTGGACGCTGCAACTAATAATCATTGGCAACCACGATGACGCTGACGGCAAAAGATGCTACGCTTCCATTCAAACTGCAGTTTCAAACTCCGGAGTTCCGAGATCTTGGGTAGGATTCCACCACGCGTGTCTGATGGAGCTAGGCTGAGCTGCGTGTCCCATAGGATGGCGATTACAGGAACACAGATAGCTATTGAAAACGTTCAGAGAGGACAGTTCATGGCGAGCGTTCGTGTCCCATAGAAGCTTTGGGCTTCTCGAGCGCTCGCACCCATTGCTCCTCTATGGACATTTCCATAACGTCTGATGAAGTATCGCTCCTCTATGGACATTTCCATAACGTCTGATGAAGTATTGCTCCTCTATGGACATTTCCATAACGTCTGATGAAGTATTGCTCCTCTATGGACATTTCCATAACGTCTGATGAAGTATCGCTCCTCTATGGACATTTCCATAACGTCTGATGAAGTATCGCTCCTCTATGGACATTTCCACAACGTCTGATGAAGTATCGGTACTCTGAGAAACGCAGCTGAATTCATCTCTGGCAACTCTGGCGCATGTCAGCCTGCAGCAAGCCTTCCCCCTTACATCTCGAGGCAAGATTCGTATGACGGAACGCTCTCGAAACTGACAATTGCGACATTGTATTCTTGTAGCAGCCTAACCTTTGAATAACCATATTCACAACAACAGCAATGATAACACTAACAGTGACAACAACAGCAATGATAACACTCACAGTGACAACAACAGCAATGATAACACTAACAGTGACAACAACAGCAATGATAACACTCACAGTGACAACAACAGCAATGATAACACTCACAGTGACAACAACAGCAATGATAACACTAACAGTGACAACAACAGCAATGATAACACTAACAGTGACAACAACAGCAATGATAACACTAACAGTGACAACAACAGCAATGATAACACTCACAGTGACAACAACAGCAATGATAACCTTTGACTCACAGTGACAACAACAGCAATGATAACACTCACAGTGACAACAATAGCAATGATAACACTAACAGTGACCCGTTTTAGGCGAGACTACGCCCTCTGAAAGCAAAGATTATGGGTAACTATATAATCTTTGCTGAAAGCCAGTTGGCAACAAGTCACTGCACTAGCTGTATTTCTGGCCATAGGGATAAACATGCAAACCTTTCATAAAATAACACAGCCCACTTCTTTTCTCACCGAAGACAACTAATACGTTTCTCCCTGTAATAAATGCTCTTTCTCCATCAATTCTACAGCAGCTTGTGACAGTAGTTGCCGAGTGCCTGTAGGAGCAGTGGTGACACCATCACACTGCAATACTATTAACCTTTGATGCAGCAGTGGGCCAGCAAAGGGCTGGCAAGTCTCCAGGGGGTCAAAGATTATAGGATAATCTTTGAGGGGGTGGAGATGGTGCCAGTACCCGACTGACAGCGTCCTGTCTGTCACTGCGTCTAGTGTTACTTGCCAGTACGTGTTTCAACATGGCCCAATGATGCGGGGGAAATGCGAAATGCAGTTTAAGATCCAGGCACAAGTGAAGAGCTACCTTACATAAAACCGACACCTTTGCCAACAGAGCCAGTTCTGCCTGACGGTTCCAGTCTTTAATGCGCTAAAATGTGTGGTTGTATGTATACAGCGACTCATCACCCATGTCTCTGTCTCAAATCCGCTTTCTGCAGTTTCTTTTATCAGTAAGGGTTGCTTATGAAAGTTATCATTGCATCTCGATCTGTTGTTCTGACAAACTCCTAATGCATAGCCCGTTTGCCCACTGCTAAATGTGTCGGGGAGAGCATCGCCTATATCGAATGTAGCATAATGTTACACAACACTAAATAGTGCAGATTTCCGCAGTGAGGATTCTTGGCTTTCATACTATTCCTGTTGTACAAAACATCCAAAACTGATAGAAGAGAAAATAACACATTTTATTTGTCAAAATTTACAAATCTTCATCCGCTGTAAGAGTAGGAAGTTTACATGAGGAGTCCACGGTCAAATGACAAAATACAGAAATATTGATGCCAATATTTTCAAGTTACACCTGCATAGATACGCATGCACGCTCACATGTTTACAAACATGTGTGCGCACGCATAAAAGCATGCAACTCCTGCCTACTCGCTCTCTGACATAAAGCCTGAACTTTTCATAGATTGAAACACTTAGAGAGACAGGCACAGAAAGACAAAAAAAGACGGACAGACAGGTAAACAGGCAGACAGGCAGACAGGCAGGCAGGCAGGCAGGCAGGCAGGCAGGCAGGCACATAGACACACAGACAGACACACAGATAGACGGACACATGGACATTCACACATAAACCACTCACACACAGACTGACACACACAGGCAGACAGACCGACATTAATAGAAACATGGCTGAAAAATTTACATAGACGTCTGGACATACACTTTAAGTAAAGTATACATGTACTAGCACAAGGGCTGGCGACTGCATACACAAATACATAAACATATACATTGTACATGTACATGCAAGACTCTCTCTCTCTCTCTCTCTCTCTCTCTCTCTCTCTCTCTCCTATGATGCCTTTGTCCTGGTTAGGGGTGCAGGCGAAAAGCCGATAGCGGTAGACATGGTTTGTTGCTGTGACACGCACAAGAAATGGACTGACAATTCTTGTATCGCGACACAGCAACAAGCATGACACACAGTTCTCCAAGAAAGTCTCTTCCTCTGCTGCGATGTCTCTGACGACCATGTTGATGACGCGCAGATGTAGGAACCATCGCTTTCCGTTTTCTCCTGAAACGGGACAGGGCATTACAGATAATGAATGAATGAATGAATGAGTGGAATGATGAATGAATGAATGAATGAATGAATGGAAGGATGAATGGATGGATGTTTTGGGTCCTTGTAGGCTGTTAAAGGCAAATTACTACACAAACTAGTATATAACTAGTTGAGTATGAGCAAGTCACGCCTCGATTTCCCTGCAGAGTTGTCCGCCCTTTCCGAATCGCGTAGGGAGGCGTGGTGTGCCGCGTTGTACCCTCAACCCACAGGGGTTCATCAGATAAAGATGATATTCAGACATTTTTGAGTGCATGTGTTGATAGTTCCTCCCTAGTCTTGATTTCCAACGCTCAAAGAAAGTGCTTATCGCACTCCATGGATTGGTGACAGGTGAATGAATAGTTCTGAGGGCACAGTCAATCTGCAGTGCATGACAGAGGTGTTGTAACACAGTCAATCTGCAGTGCATGACAGAGGTGTTGTAACACAGTCAATCTGCAGTGCATGACAGAGGTGTTGTAACACAGTCAATCTGCAGTGCAGTGCGTGCATGACAGAGGTGTTGTAACACAGTCAATCTGCAGTGCATGACAGAGGTGTTGTAACACAGTCAATCTGCAGTGCAGTGCGTGCAT
>JAWQFJ010019616.1:62500-87500 GCA_034096865.1 Theodoxus fluviatilis | reverse complement strand
CTTTCCCCTGGGTGACAAGGACGTTAAAAATCGTTCGCTGAAAAAAATGAACATTTCTGAGTCTGGAGCACACGTTTCCCACAACCATTAATAACACGGCGTCAAGTACTTCCTTGCCGTCGCTGCAAAAATGGGTCGAGCTTTCCCGACATTTTCTATCTGACTTGGTGCAACCACGGTGTTGCATTTCCTTATAATCCGAAACTGTCGACTCCGTGAGACATAGATTCACGCGGAACAATCCCAAGTTACTCAACTTCCGGCACTAGGGTTCAGATTGCTTCGAGTTTGAAAATGGCGACTGTCGCATTGTTGCTCGTCAAGAAGCCTGTTCTTCCTTCTGCAACCACTCTCCAGGCGTGTCATCTGCACTGAGATCACCGAGGCGGATGTTCTTGCTATTGTAGCTCGAGTACCGCTTGCTGCCATAGCGGTAGAAAACCTGTGGAAGTGTAGAGGCGGCCACTAGGTCTGAACACTTTTCCCAGTCTGCCTGAGTCATGGACGTCGGGAGGGTGGGCCGGATGTATGTGAGAGGAATTCCGATAACTCACACTCAGTTTCCGCCCTCCCCGAATATGCTGCCGCCTTGCCTGGCCAGTCCGAGGGGGACAAGTCAGGGATGGACCTCACGTGACACGCGTTGTGTGACCACCGTCACATCATGCTTATCACCACACGCGCAAGCAGGCAGTTTTGTAGGCAGGCAGGCAGGAAGGCAGGCGGTTTTGTATCGTGTGTGTGTGTGGGGTGGGTGGGTGGGGGGTGGAGAGAGAGAGAGAGAGAGAGAGAGAGAGAGAGAGAGAGAGAGAGAGAGAGAGAGAGGGGGGGGGGGGAGGGAGGGAGGGAGGGAGGGAGACAGACAGACAGACAGACAGACAGACAGACAGACAGACAGACAGACAGACAGACAGACAGACAGACAGAGAAAGAGAGACAGACAGACAGACAGACAGACAGACAGACAGACAGACAGACAGACAGACAGACAGACAGACAGACAGACAGACAGACAGACAGAGACGGAGAGACAGTGACTGAGAAAGAAGAAGGGTGAGGAAGGAAGGAAGGAAGGAAATACAGAGAAACACGTTGAAGGGAGAGAAGATCTGAGGGTGTGGAATGAGAGTGACAACACGTTGAGAGCGCTGAGGCTACAAGGGCTGCAGGATGGCCAGATCTGCTGCCTGTTTAGTGCTCTCAGCCCACTCACACACACCCTACTCTGCATGGTGATGAACTGCATTCGTTGAGGCAGAGAGATACTCCCGCGGAATAGTAATCAGGCTCCCTCGATGCTGAAGATTTCCTTTAATGAACATCTGCGCCAACTGACAGAGGGACTGTTTCAAAGTTTCTCCTTAGGCCGGACCGTAATTCGTGTGGAACACAGTAATGAAGGGACTTTCTGATTACAATTAGCTATCAAGTCCTCCCGAGCAGGGATTAAATCACAGTACCTCATCGCCTCGCACCGCTGCCAACAGGTCAAAATGACTTGACTGCTATTGTCATTTCAAATGTAAAAATATACCTGTGTCCCCTTAACAAAGGAGCGCTCACACGACCCTTTTCGTATGTTCTTTGATGAAGGAACGTAATTTTCTTAAGCAGAGATGGTGAGTACAACGTATGTGGCTACTGAGCTAGAGCCATGAGGCACATACGCTTGGCATCGCAGAGCATTGAGCGGCATGGACGCAATTTTATTACAATCCTTACAAATGCACCGACACATTTCCATGAATAATTGCATGGACCATGATAATTGATATGAGTGTGAGGGGTGAGGAGAGGGGTGGAATGTGTGTGTGTGTGTGTGTGTGTGTGTGTGTGTGTGTGTGTGTGTGTGTGTGTGTGTGTGTAATTAGGTCAAGAGTCGCACGGTTTCACTACTCCTTGAAGCATCAGTATCGGAAGTTGTGGAAAATGTCGTGGCACAGGAGGCTAGACGCTCACAACGGAACTAACGAGGAAGCGATGATGCATGGGGCCGATTGCGAGTGGATCAAGCTGGTAATAGCTGACAATCCAGGCTCCAGTTTCGGGCTACACGCGCCAGCTGCGGGAACATGCCACCTGACCTGCCCAGTGCCGCCATTACGGCGAGCAGAGCTGGCGAGGATGGGATGCGCTGGACTGGTGCGCAACTAGGGGCGGGTTGCCCAGCCTGAAACTTGGCTATCCTCAGCAGTGCAAACGTTCCCGGTATTATTCAACATTGACTATTGGGATTATTCTAGAGTCGGTACCAACATTATTCTACAGTGACTGCTGGAATTATTCTAGAGTCTGTACCAACATTATTCTACAGTTGTCTGCTGGAATCATTCTAGAGTCGCTACCAACATTATTCTACAGTTGACTGCTGGAATCATTCAAGAGTCGGTACCAACATTATTCAACAGTGACTGCTGTAATCATTCAGGAGTCGGTATCAACATTATTCTACAGTGACTTCTGGAATTATTCTAGAGTCTGTACCAACATTATTCTACAGTTGTCTGCTGGAATCATTCTAGAGTCTGTACCAACATTATTCTACAGTTGTCTGCTGGAATCATTCTAGAGTCGCTACCAACATTATTCTACAGTTGACTGCTGGAATCATTCAAGAGTCGGTACCAACATTATTCAACAGTCACTCGTCGTTACCAACATTATTCTACAGTGACTGCTGGAATCATTCAGGAGTCGGTATCAACATTATTCTACAATTGACTGCTGGAATCATTCAGGAGTCGCTATCAACATTATTCTACAGTTGACTGCTGGAATCATTCAGGAGTCGGTACCAACATTATTCTACAATTGACTGCTGGAATCATTCAGGAGTCGCTATCAACATTATTCTACAGTTGACTGCTGGAATCATTCAGGAGTCGGTACCAACATTATTCTACAGTGACTGCTGGAATTATTCTAGAGTCGGTACCAACATTATTCAACAGTCACTGCTGTAATCATTCAGGAGTCGGTACCAACATTATTCTACAGTTGACTGCTGGAATCATTCAGGAGTCGGTACCAACATTATACTACAGTGACTACTGGAATCATTCAGGAGTCGGTACCAACATTATTCTACAGTGACTGCTGTAATCATTCAGGAGTCGGTACCAACATTATTCTACAATGACTGCTGTAATCATTCAGGAGTCGGTACCAACATTATTCTACAGTTGACTGCTGGAATCATTCAGGAGTCGGTACCAACATTATTCTACAGTGACTGCTGGAATTATTCTAGAGTCGGTACCAACATTATTCAACAGTCACTGCTGTAATCATTCAGGAGTCGGTACCAACATTATTCTACAGTGACTGCTGGAATCATTCAGGAGTCGCTATCAACATTATTCTACAGTTGACTGCTGGAATCATTCAGGAGTCGGTACCAACATTATTCTACAGTGACTGCTGGAATTATTCTAGAGTCGGTACCAACATTATTCAACAGTCACTGCTGTAATCATTCAGGAGTCGGTACCAACATTATTCTACAGTGACTGCTGGAATCATTCAGGAGTCGCTATCAACATTATTCTACAGTTGACTGCTGGAATCATTCAGGAGTCGGTACCAACATTATTCTACAGTGACTGCTGGAATTATTCTAGAGTCGGTACCAACATTATTCAACAGTCACTGCTGTAATCATTCAGGAGTCGGTACCAACATTATTCTACAGTGACTGCTGGAATCATTCAGGAGTCGGTACCAACATTATTCTACAGTGACTGCTGGAATTATTCTAGAGTCGGTACCAACATTATTCTACAATGACTGCTGGAATTATTCTAGAGTCGGTACCAACATTATTCTACAGTGACTGCTGGAATTATTCTAGAGTCGGTACCAACATTATTCTACAGTGACTGCTGGAATTATTCTGGAGTCGGTACCAACCTTATTCTACAATGACTGCTGTAATCATTCAAGAGTCGGTACCAACATTATTCAACAGTGCCTTTTGGAATCATTCAAGAGTCGGTACCAAAATTGAATGAAGAAGCTGAGTCTGGTTTTGGACACGGATTTACAACCAGAGCTGACTGACTGAACGTTGCGAGTGAATACAGAGTCTGAATACATAGTGTGAATACAGAGTGTGAATACAGAGTGTGAATACAGAGTGTGAATACAGAGTGTGAATACAGAGCGTGAATATAGAGCGTGAATACAGAGTGTGAATACAGAGTGTGAATACATAGTGTGAATACAGAGTGTGAATACAGAGTGTGAATACAGAGTGTGAATATATAGTGTGAATACGGAGTGTGAATACAGAGTGTGAATATAGAGTGTGAATACAGAGTGTGAATACAGAGTGTGAATACAGAGTGTGAATACAGAGTGTGAATTCAGAGATGACTTAAGTACAATTCTTAAGGAGACTGGAAATGCCCTCTGGATCGCGTTGGACTGCATATCCCTAGTCCTGAGAAACCCGCCTCAGTAATCCAAATATCAAGTCCCCCTGTGGGTTGGGGTAAGAATAGACCCCCTGTGGGTTGGGGTAAGAATAGACCCCCTGTGGGTTGGGGGTAAGAATAGATCACCTTTGGGTTGGGGGTAAGAATAGATCCCTTTTGGGTTGGGGGTAAGAATAGACCCCCTGTGGGTTGGGGGTAAGAATAGACCCCCTTTGGGTTGGGGGTAAGAATAGACCCCTGTGGGTTGAGGGTCAGAATAGACCCTGTGTGTTGGGGAAAGAATAGACCCCCTGTGGGTTGGAGAAAGAATAGACTACCTGTGGGTTGGGGGTAAGAATAGACCCCCTGTAGGTTGGGGGTCAGAATAGACCCCCTGTGGGTTGATGGTCAGAATAGACCCCCTTGTGGGTTGAGGGTAAGAATAGACCCCCTGTGTGTTGGGGGAAAGAATAGACCCCCTGTGGGTTGGAGGTAAGAATAGACCCCCTGTGGGTTGGGGGTCAGAATAGATCCCCTGTGGGTTGGGGGTCAGAATAGACCCCCTGTGGGTTGGGGGTCAGAATAGACCCCCTGTGGGTTGGGGGAAGGATTAGAACCCCTGTGCGTTGGGGGAAAGAATAGAGCCCCTGTGGGTTGGGGGTCAGAATAGACCCCCTGTGGGTTGGGGGTAGGAAAAGACCCACCCCGTCTCCCTACGCGATCCGTAAAAGAAACGTAAGTGAAATCGAGGCCTTATTTGCTCTTGTTTTAATCAGTTATAAATCAAACCTGCCTATTCTCCCGAAAAACTCGGGAGACTCCCGATTTAGGCCTGTTTCTTCCCACCAGGGCGTTGCCCCTGGACTCCATCGGGGCCTTGGCAGCCCCTGGACCCCGGCCTGTTTTTCAGAATCTCCCTAATTGGCCTTTGGGGGGGGGGGGGGGGGGGGTAGGCAGGTCTGGTTATAATGCTTTTTGTAATCAATGGCCCTACATAGCCCACAAAGGCGGAGAGGCCTTTAATCTTCCTTCATCTTCATCATCTTCTGAAGATAAAAACATGACCACACCACTTCTCCATAGGAAACCTTGCTCCGGCTGCTGGTAAAAACTTGAATTGAATTCAGAACTGCCAGTCTTTGTCACCAATCCTTAAAAATATTTTAACTCTGCACCAGCTCATCTTTCCACTGTTTATGGCCCAGAGGAGTTGTTTTATGTGAACAGAGAACGGAGAACTGCCCATGCCATACACTGAAATAATCTTTCGGCAAATTTGCATATTTAGCCTCGTTTTCTCGTGCACCGTTACATTTCAAAGCAACACAAAATAGTTTACTTACGAAATTATCTATGCTATGTTTGTAAGACACAACGACAGAAATAAATTGGTGTACTTCAAGTTTTTTACCCAGGTTAACACTGCAATACGCAACACTCTATCACAACAACAACAACAACAACAACAGTAACAAAGGTAACAGCAACAAAGACAGAAACTATACCGAGCGGGCATTAAACTCTTTGTGTTTGACGTAGCGAGCGTTCTTGACTGTGGCCTTGACAGATACTACTGACAGCAGAATTCTGTCTGGGAAAAAAAAACACGAAAAATCGAAAGGTAATTCCTATGAACCAATGTTTAAACTGGGTTTACGACCGGAACTCAATGGTCAACATTCAAATAAGGCGGAGTAGGAAAAAAACCCATCAATTGTGACACTTACCTGTATTTGCTTTCATCAAATAAAACTGTGAAGTTTTTAAAAACATGTTCACGCGTTTTCTTCCCAGAAGTGACCATCTCTAACACACAATGGAAATGCTTATGTTACGTTGCACAATGGGCTTCCACGCTCGAGTTGTTACCCAAATCTTCATTCATCAACTTACCACAAGACTTGTCAGCGCATCTCGATGCTAACGGAACTTGAACGAGTCCAGTCGATTCCTATCTGAGGACGCTCAAGTATTTTGAACGGGCAGTGTATACAAGTCAACTTCCCCTGTACTTTACTGGAAGGCAACTGCACACGATGCTTGAACATTTCAACCAACCAGAGCCAAGGCGTGCAGGGAGCTATTGGCAACAAATATGGACATGCGGAATCTCGTAATCTCTCGCGAGAAACTCGAGCTAGAGCGGCAGCTGCAGCACAGGTGGGGACTGACAGCAATTTGATACGAGGGCTAGAGTCATAACAATTTTCCTTGTGCTTCCCTAGCCTGGCCCATTTCAACCACTGATTTATCGCATCCTTTCCGTAACTGGTCCATTCGCACTCTCTTGAGCAGAAGTTCCAAACGTCGAAAGGATATTTCTATAAACTGCATGCTCGCTCTTCCATCCACTGTTCTTGTAGCTGTAATCAAGGTCACACACACACACACACACGCACACACACAAACACGCACGCGCACGCATACACACACAAACACACACACACACACACACACACACACACACAAGAACAAGCATACACACACACACAAGAACAAGCACACACACACATACACAGGCGCGCGCGCGCACACATACACACACACACACACACACACACACACTCACGAACACGTGCACACACACACACACACACACACACACACAAGAACACACACACACACACACACAGGCGCGCGCGCACACACACACACACACACACACACACACACACAGGCGAACACACACACTCACGAACACGAGCACGCACACACACATACACACACACACACACACACACACACACACACACACACACACACACACACACACACACACACACACACACACACACACATTTATTCACATTTAGTCTCTCCTGATTATCTTTTCTTTATCAACTGATCTTATCGTGGGAATTATCATGAGAGGCACATATTATGAAATAGTCATCATGCATGATTTATGAAAGTTAGCTTAAACAATGACCACAAAACTATTTTGACACAAACTATATTAGTAATGATTTAATGTGTAGCATTAAATTCACACAAATAGCTACATGTACACACGCACGCGCGCGCGCGCATTTCTACACCTTGATCGTAACGCTTTTTGGATGATTTCAAATACTTTCAAAAATTTGTTTCAGACAAATTTTATTACTTTTTCGTCTAATTACATACTTGAGATAGATGAAAAACAACGTTTTATAGCAAACACTAACAGCATTGAAACCATCAACCCAAGGCCTATATCGATGGCAAGGCTGCTGCAGGAAAGGAATGCTTTGAAAATTGATTTAGAGTGCATGTTCCAAATGTAGCCACTATGCATGATAACTTAACATAACATAACAACATAACATAACATAACATAACATAACATAACATAACATAACATAACATAACATAACATAACATAACATAACATAACATAACATAACATAACATAACATAACGTAACATAACATAGCATAGCATAACATAACATAACATAGCATATACTTTATTCATCCGAAAGAGGAAATCAAAGTTATTAATCACAATAGAAAACAACTGATTATTATAAACAAAAAATCCTCAAATATCACAGAATGGACGTACGTATCCAAGGCTAAAAGCTGTTGCTAAGGAATATTATGGGATGTAGTAATCTACCAACGATGCAAACTAAGCTAACTGAATACATGTGGCATTATTTCACTGCTTTTATCTTAAAGAAGACGTAAGAGGAAACTTGAAAAACAATTAAATACTCCATAAATGTTCTCCAGTACAATGAATCACTCAGTTTAAAAGAATGTTTTTCTTCAAATCACCATAACATTGGTTTGCAGTGTGGAAACTTGTTAAAACTACCTTTGGCGCGTTCATCCGCAGCCTGGGTGCATGCTCCACAGGAAGTTGAGATGGTGTTGAAGTGATACAAAGAGGTGGCCCGGTGACCAGAGGGCGAATGTGTGCGGTTTGAGCATCCAGCAATGAGTGGAAAAGTCGCAACATGAAAAGAGCACCTTCACCTTCGCTGTTCTGCAGTTGAAGCAGAGCATTAACATTTCTCAACGGGCACCTGTCGCTAGAGCTGGTCACGTGGCTGTCCCATCCTGCCGCTTTCGCCTTTGCCTCACTGTGAGGCTGTCCTTTCTTCCTACAGCTTTCGCCTTTGCCTCACTGTGAGGCTGTCCTTTTTTCCTGCCGCTATCGCCTTTGCCTCACTGTGAGGCTGTCCTTTCTTCCTGCAGCTTTCGCCTTTGCCTCACAGTGAGGCTGTCCTTCCTGCAGCTTTCGCCTTTGCCTCACTGTCAGGCTGTCCTTTCTTCCTACAGCTTTCGCCTTTGCCTCACTGTGAGACTGTCCTTTCTTCCTGCCGCTATCGCCTTTGCCTCACTGTGAGGCTGTCCTTTCTTCCTGCCGCTATCGCCTTTGCCTCACTGTGAGGCTGTCCTTTCTTCCTACAGCTTTCGCCTTTGCCTCACTGTGAGACTGTCCTTTCTTCCTGCCGCTATCGCCTTTGCCTCACTGTGAGGCTGTCCTTTCTTCCTGCCGCTATCGCCTTTGCCTCACTGTGAGGCTGTCCTTCCTTCCTGCAGCTTTCGACTTTGCCTCACTGTGAGGCTGTCCTTTCTTCCTGCCGCTATCGCCTTTGCCTCACTGTGAGGCTGTCCTTTCTTCCTACAGCTTTCGCCTTTGCCTCACTGTGAGGCTGTCCTTTCTTCCTTTGCCTCACTGTCAGGCTGTCCTTTCTTCCTTTGCCTCACTGTCAGGCTGTCCTTTCTTCCTGCAGCTTTCGCCTTTGCCTCACTGTGAGGCTGTCCTTTCTTCCTGCCGCTATCGCCTTTGCCTCACTGTGAGGCTGTCCTTTCTTCCTGCAGCTTTCGCTTTTGCCTCACTGTCAGGCTGTCCTTCCTTCCTGCAGCTTTCGCCTTTGCCTCACTGTGAGGCTGTCCTTCCTTCCTGCCGCTTTCGACTTTGCCTCACAGTGAGGCTGTCCTTCCTGCCGCTTTCGCCTTTGCCTCACTGTGAGGCTGTCCTTTCTTCCTACAGCTTTCGCCTTTGCCTCACTGTGAGGCTGTCCTTTCTTCCTACAGCTTTCGCCTTTGCCTCACTGTGAGGCTGTCCTTTCTTCCTGCAGCTTTCGCCTTTGCCTCACTGTCAGGGTGTCCTTCCTTCCTGCAGCTTTCGCCTTTGCCTCACTGTGAGGCTGTCCTTTCTTCCTACAGCTTTCGCCTTTGCCTCACTGTCAGGCTGTCCTTCCTTCCTGCAGCTTTCGCCTTTGCCTCACTGTGAGAGTGTCCTTTCTTCCTGCCGCTATCGCCTTTGCCTCACTGTGAGGCTGTCCTTTCTTCCTACAGCTTTCGCCTTTGCCTCACTGTGAGGCTGTCCTTTCTTCCTGCAGCTTTCGCCTTTGCCTCACTGTCAGGCTGTCCTTCCTTCCTGCAGCTTTCGCCTTTGCCTCACTGTGAGAGTGTCCTTTCTTCCTGCCGCTATCGCCTTTGCCTCACTGTGAGGCTGTCCTTTCTTCCTGCCGCTATCGCCTTTGCCTCACTGTGAGGCTGTCCTTTCTTCCTTTGCCTCACTGTCAGGCTGTCCTTTCTTCCTTTGCCTCACTGTGAGGCTGTCCTTTCTTCCTGCCGCTATCGCCTTTGCCTCACTGTGAGGCTGTCCTTTCTTCCTTTGCCTCACTGTGAGGCTGTCCTTTCTTCCTGCCGCTATCGCCTTTGCCTCACTGTGAGGCTGTCCTTTCTTCCTGCAGCTATCGCCTTTGCCTCACTGTCAGGCTGTCCTTTCTTCCTGCCGCTATCGCCTTTGCCTCACTGTGAGGCTGTCCTTTCTTCCTGCCGCTATCGCCTTTGCCTCACTGTGAGGCTGTCCTTTCTTCCTGCCGCTATCGCCTTTGCCTCACTGTGAGGCTGTCCTTCCTTCCTACAGCTTTTGCCTTTGCCTCACTGTGAGGCTATCCTTTCTTCCTGCAGCTTCTTGATCCTGCCTGGTAACTGCCTCTGAAGACCTCCATCACGACTTATTTGTTGCTGATTGGTGACGGTGTTATGACTTGGACATATTCTAAATGAGTATTCTTGTTTAGTCACACGAACGACTAAACGCTTTTCTTGTGCATTCTTCATACACAATTCTTCTGTCTCCTATTTTGATTGCTGATGACCTAACTTGCTTGTAGACCCCAAATTATTTCTTTAAAATTGCTTTCGTTACATAATTCATTTATTGACCTTGCTTTCCTTCACTTCCTTTCTCTGTTCCCGTCTTTCTGCTTTACGTATGTATTTCACCCTCAATCAATATGATTTTTCAATAGCTTTGTCTGTGTCTGTCAGTTTCTCTACTTATCCACGTGTCTGCACTCGCACGCGCATTCCACCCCCCTACCCCCCCTCTCTCTCTCTCTCTCTCTCTCTCTCTCTCTCTCTCTCTCTCTCTCTCTCTCTCTCTCTCTCTCTCTCCTCTCCCCCTCCCCCTGTGTACGTGTGTGTGTACGTGTGTGTGTGTGTGTGTGTGTGTGTGTGTGTGTGTGTGTTGTCAGTTTCTCTACTTATCCACGTGTCTGCACTCGCACGCGCATTCCACCCCCCTACCCCCCCCCCCCCTCTCTCTCTCTCTCTCTCTCTCTCTCTCTCTCTCTCTCTCCTCTCCCCCTCCCCCTGTGTACGTGTGTGTGTACGTGTGTGTGTGTGTGTGTGTGTGTGTGTGTGTGTGTGTGTGTGTGTGAAATCTTCTATTAACATATACATCTTATTATCATCCACGGGAAAAGTACATAGTACAGAAGTCAGATAAGAGTGCAAATCGATGGTCGGCGCAAGCCTTTCACGAGGACATTTCCCAGGAAAAAGGGAAACGATTTCAATTCACTGGTCATCAGTGCTCCTGATACGAGAACAACGATTTTCGTGAAGTAAATTTTTCAGCAATTATATTGATATATTCGTAACGAATCATGCAAATGTCTACTTGCAAGGGGCCGGAGGCCTAGCAATAAAATTCAGTGATATGCAGCGCAGATTAGTTCATTTCAGTTTGTTCCGTTCCGCTCAGTTCAGTTCAGTTCAGCTCAGTTCAGTTCAGTTCAGTTCAGTTCAGTTCAGTTCAGTTCGGTTCAGTTCAGTTCAGTTCGGTTCAGGTTCTCTTCTGTTCAGTTCACTTCTTGTTCTGTTTAGTTCAGCTCAGTTCAGTTTACTCTTTTTCTCTCTTTCTGTTGACTGTCTCCCCTCACCTCTTACCCCCTCCTCCATTCCCTTCCCCTTCTCCCCCCCTCCCCCTCCCCCTCCCCCCCTCAACCCCCACCCCTCTTTGCTTTTGGGTAACTTCAATCTCATCATTTAATCAATTGAGTGCTTATATGTGCATTTGAATTCTAAGGGTCCGCAATGTAATCATTGAAACAAACATACATAAAGCAATGGAGAGAGAGGTAGAGAGAGAGAGAGAGAGAGAGAGAGAGAGAGAGAGAGAGAGAGAGAGAGAGAGAGAGAGAGAGAGAGAGAGGTGGGGGTGGGTTTAAACTATATTTTTCGAGGGAAATTAGCTGTCTGTCTAGTTACATTCAGCCCTTATTAAAACAAGCAAGCAAACAAACAAACTCAATTCCACCCCACCAGCCCCTATCCACCCACCCACCCTTTATCTCACCCAAACTTTACACAATAGCACAAGTTAGAATAAATTCCTGATAACGAAATACCACAATGAAAATAATCATGTAGTGAATTTAGGGGAGAGAGAGAGAGAGAGAGAGAGAGAGAGAGAGAGAGAGAGAGAGAGAGAGAGAGAGAGAGAGAGAGAGAGAGGGGTGGTGGGGGGTGGTGGTGGTGGTGGTTGGGAAGGGGAGGGGGGCAGGGGGCTAACCCAAAAAGTGACACACGTCATCGCAGATCAAAGTGTCAGATGTGACGTCACGAGCGCCACGATGCATTCTTCCGGACGAAGCGCAAACGACCTTGGGTGACATACAATGACACTTTCCGACACCACCCACTGTGCAGAATCACCATTCGACTCACGTCTGGAAACAATCACTGCTTAATAGGCAGGTTTGAACGCGTTTGCTGCAGCGGATATGGCGTCTTGCACCATCATGTGACGACAACAAATAATGCAGGACAGCGGATGCAGAAAATGGGGTCACGACCTTTTGAAAGGTGACGTCATTGCTAATGCCCCAGACGGCGTTGAAACTCAGGTAAGGACACGGGCCGTGGGGAGCTGGGCGACGGACACGCTGACAACTCTACATGACTTCCACCCCGAGCGTGCGAAAAGATCGTTACGTCGGTGGAGATCCGATGCACCAACGTCCCCTGGGACGAGTGCGAGGCTGGAGTGGCCATGAATGAACTTGACTTCGGTTTCAAGACGTGACTGCAACTTAATCGCGAGAGAGAGTTGTGTTCTTGTTTGGCAGGTTGAGACTATTCCACATCACGCTGAACTGACACCAAGAGAAGAAAAAAGTTTCGCGAATCTCTCTTATTGTGTCCTTACCATGTGCCTCTTTCGGTTCGCTCAAATAACATGGCTTTCAGCTTATACATTATTTGAATGATGCCCCTGACTTCGCATGCCAATTGTAATAAATTATAAAGATGCGACACTTTTACTTCGTCTACATTTGTGAACTACGTAAAAAAAAACTAGCATGCAGGGATCAATGAAGTATTATGAACAGTTAAGGCCTCAATGAAGTATTATGAACAGTTACGGCCTCAATGAAGAATTATGAGCAGTTAAGGCCTCAATGAAGTATTATGAACAGTTCAGGCCTCAATGAAGTATTATGAACAGTTAAGGCCTCAATGAAGTATTATGAACAGTTAAGGCCTCAATGAAGTATTATGAACAGTTAAGGCCTCAATGAAGTATTATGAACAGTTACGGCCTCAATGAAGTATTATGAATAGTTAAGGCCCCAATGAAGTATTAAGAACAGTTACGGCCCCAATGAAGTATTATGAACAGTTACGGCCTCAATGAAGTATTATGAACAGTTACGGCCTCAATGAAGTATTATGAACAGTTAAGGCCTCAATAAGTATTATGAACAGTTACGGCCTCAATGAAGTATTATGAACAGTTAAGGCCTCAATGAAGTATTATGAACAGTTACGGCCTCAATGAAGTATTATGAACAGTTAAGGCCTCAATGAAGTATTATGAACAGTTACGGCCTCAATGAAGTATTATGAACAGTTAAGGCCTCAATGAAGTATTATGAACAGTTAAGGCCTCAATGAAGTATTATGAACAGTTACGGCCTTAATGAAGTATTATGAACAGTTAAGGCCTCAATGAAGTATTATGAACAGTTACGGCCTCAACGAAGTATTATGAACAGTTAAGGCCTCAATGAAGTATTATGAACAGTTACGGCCTCAATGAAGTATTATGAACAGTTACGGCCTCAATGAAGTATTATGAACAGTTACGGCCTCAATGAAGTATTGTGAACAGTTACGGCCTCAATGAAGTATTATGAACAGTTACGGCCTCAATGAAGTATTATGGACAGTTACGGCCTCAATGAAGTATTATGAACAGTTACGGCCTCAATGAAGTATTATGAACAGTTACGGCCTCAATGAAGTATTATGAACAGTTACGGCCTCAATGAAGTATTATGAACAGTTACGGCCTCAATGAAGTATTATAGACAGTTACGGCCTCAATGAAGTATTATGGACAGTTACGGCCTCAGTGAAGTATTATGGACAGTTAAGGCCTCAATGAAGTATTATGAACAGTTAAGGCCTCAATGAAGTATTATGAACAGTTACGGCCTCAATGAAGTATTATGAACAGTTACGGCCTCAATGAAGTATTATGAACAGTTACGGCCTCAATGAAGTATTATGAACAGTTACGGCCTCAATGAAGTATTATGAACAGTTAAGGCCTCAATGAAGTATTATGAACAGTTAAGGCCTCAATGAAGTATTATGAACAGTTAAGGCCTCAATGAAGTATTATGAACAGTTACGGCCTCAATGAAGTATTATGAACAGTTACGGCCTCAATGAAGTATTATGAACAGTTACGGCCTCAATGAAGTATTATGAACAGTTAAGGCCTCAATGAAGTATTATGAACAGTTACGGCCTCAATGAAGTATTATGAACAGTTAAGGCCTCAATGAAGTATTATGAACAGTTACGGCCTCAATGAAGTATTATGAACAGTTACGGCCTCAATGAAGTATTATGAACAGTTACGGCCTCAATGAAGTATTATGAACAGTTAAGGCCTCAATGAAGTATTATGAACAGTTAAGGCCTCAATGAAGTATTATGAACAGTTAAGGCCTCAATGAAGTATTATGAACAGTTACGGCCTCAATGAAGTATTATGAACTGTTAAGGCCTCAATGAAGTATTATGGACAGTTACGGCCTCAATGAAGTATTATGGACAGTTACGGCCTCAATGAAGTATTATGAACAGTTACGGCCTCAATGAAGTATTGTGAACAGTTACAGCCTCAATTAAGTATTATGGACAGTTAAGGCCTCAATTAAGTATTATGGACAGTTACGGCCGAAAACAAGTATTATGGACAGTTACGGCCGAAAACAAGTAGTTGTCATGGTAACCCGACCCATCCTTTTTTCTGCCGACCCTAGACTTTTTGATCAATCGTGCAAAATAAGGAAAGAACGAAATAACGGCACACAACGAACTCTTTGATGTCCTATCTTCCCCGCTCTATGAAAACACTCGGAGAATCCACTATAATAGTGGATTTATTCTCTCTTTTTTAAAATTAGAAAGCGTTTTCAGCGAAAGTGAAATTGTGATTCATGTTCAATAGGACCTCTTCTATTACTTTTTTTTAAAGTTCAGGCTGACCTACAGACGTCCTGTTTTGTGTGGCCATGTTACCCTTAATCACAACTTTTTCTCTCCCACCCACCCATCCATCCCCCTATCTAATTAGTCAATAGTATCTGGAGAACTGAGAGGATTGAATGTGACAAAGGAAAGGCCTTTTCACATGGAAAATTACACACGAGAACATACTGTTTAAATGTATTTGACATCTTTCAAGCGCGCACACACACACACAAACACGCACACACACATACGCACGCATGCTCACACATACACACACGCACAAATATGCACACACACACACACGCACAAATATGCACACACACACACACGCACACACACACACACAAACACACACACACGCACGCACGCGCACAGACACACACACACACACAAAAACACACACACGCACGCACGCGCGCACACGCACACACACACACACACACACACGCTCGCACACACACAGACACGCAGGCACGCACACACGCACGCACGCACACGCATGCGTAGACACACATGAATATGATGCAACGAGGATCCTTCAATAGACGTGGGTAGTTCCATGCGGGATA
Source organism: Theodoxus fluviatilis (assembly GCA_034096865.1). NCBI lineage: Eukaryota > Metazoa > Mollusca > Gastropoda > Cycloneritida > Neritidae > Theodoxus > Theodoxus fluviatilis. The sequence continues at coordinate 71,732 of JAWQFJ010019616.1, read as the reverse complement.
GACAGTAAATAATGACAAGCCATCTTTACGTGGCGACGGAAAACTTCCAGACACAAACAGCATGGCAGGCCCAACGTGCCTACTACTGGCGCATATTTTTCTCCAGTCATTCTGACCGTCTGTTCCAAGAATTTGATACGAGTCCATGCATTTAAATAGGCCACGCTGAAATCTGTAAGTTCATTTCATCAGTAGGCACACAATTCGGTAGGCGATACTGTTTACTTGATAGGTCCACGACAGTCCTCTACGACCACATGCACTGGACATATCCGTGAACCACAAATCGCCTGGCTGTGAGGCTACACTACTCAAACGCATTTACGAAATCAAACAATCAACAGGACTTTTCAATCTATGCTTGCTTGATGGAGTAAGCTGTGCTCCACACACTTCTAAAGGAGAACTCTTTATCCAATGGCAGGATTGAAAACGGTTTTCAGTCAGGCAGCGATGCTTTCGTGCTACTTTGTACGCACTCATCTCGGCCGGAAGCTTCGTTGCTGTTTTAATCACGTGTTTCTGGCCTGACGATCACGCGCCGGAAGAACTCGGCAGACATCGTCATTCACGTGACGGCTTCCAAAACCGGCGCAGCATCCTTCCTCGCCAAACGCCCATGCACAGACCATCTCGTATCCGGTGAGGCACGGAGTGCGATGGGTTTTTCCCGCCAACCCGATAACAGCTCGAGCCCTCAGTGGCTGAAGTAATGACAATGACGACGGTACAAATTTCATTGTTACTTGCTCGGGTCCGTACAGTCACATTAGAAATAAGTCGGATATAACGCACGGGTATGAGGACAGGAACATAGCCCTCAGCTCATTGATCAGACTGATGCGCGCCCTGGTCATGTCCATATTTTTATATGCCTGTGAGTCATGGACACTAACAGCTGACTTGGAGAGAAGGATACAGGCCATGGAAATGAGATGCTTTCGACGACTCCTCGGCATCGCCTACAAGGACCGCATCACAAACGAGGAAGTCCGAAACAAAATTAGGCAAGCCATCGGGCCCCATGAAGAACTACTGACGACTGTGAAAAGACGCAAACTAAAGTGGTATGGGCACGTCTCACGATCGTCAGGGCTTGCCAAGACTGTGTTACAAGGCACAGTAAAAGGAGGAAGGAGGAGAGGCAGACAAAGGAAAAGATGGGAGGACAACGTCTCAGAATGGACAGGGATGAGGCTCAGCGAAGCCTTGAGACAATCCGAGAGGCGAGAGGAATGGAGAGAACTGGTTGCCAGATCATCTGTGGTGCCTCAACGGTCGTCCAGACTACAGGACAAGTGAAGTGAAGTGAAGTGAAGTATGAGTAACGGCCAACATAGCTTTTCAATTTACAATTCAAAATATGCATTTTGATATAATCACTCCTCCTCCTCCTTCCTCCTCCTCCTCCTCCTTCTCTGAAGCTATTTCTGCTGGAAATGTAAGAATAAGAAACAGGAATATCTTTTGACTCACAAAAGCAAGGTTTTCCCCACAGTCTTTTGCTTCTGACGCAAAAATATTGGACGCATTACACTAATCATTTCGAACTTCTTCCCGCCTCACCAGCTACAAATAAGACATAATTTATATTGGTCGTTTATAACCTCGAGTTTGCTGCGGTAAAAAAACAACTTCTGAAAACGCAAGTGCGCGGAAGACGGTTATTTCCCCATCAAGCCACACAAACAACATTTCAAACTGCGGAGAAAAAAAAAAACCACACACACGCAGTTGTTTCGAGATGACATAGAGGAAAAACAACTATCAATGCACAAACAGTGGAAAAACATGAGTACAGTCTCACACACACACACACACGCACACACACACACACACACACACACACACACACACACACACATACACACACATACACATGCACGCGAACGCGCGCGCAAACACAGAAATACGCACGCGAGCGCACACACACAAACACATACACACACAAACAGATACACAAGAAACAGCGCAACCGACAAACCGCACAGGCTAACAGAAAAACAGACAGACAGACAGACAGACAGACACACACATACACACACAGACACACACACACACACACACACACACACACACACACACACACACACACACACACACACACACACAGATGGACGGACGGACGGACGGACGGACGGACAGATTCACAGACAGACATACTCACAGACAGACATATTCACAGACAGACACACATACAGACATACTCACAGACAGACATACTCACAGACAGACATACTCACAGACAGACAGACAGACAGACATACAGACAGACAGACAGACAGACAGACAGACAGACAGACAGACAGACAGACAGACAGACAGACAGACAGACAGACAGACAGACAGACAGACTCACAGACAGACAAACTCACAGACAGACAAACTCACAGACAGACAAACTCACAGACAGACAAACTCACAGACAGACAGACAGACAGACAGACAGACAGACAGACAGACAGACAGACAGACAGACAGACAGACAGACAGACAGACAGACAGACAGACAGACAGACAGACAGACTCACAGAAAGACAGACTCACAGACAGAAAGACAGGCAGACTTACAGACAGACACACAGACAGACTCACAGACTCACAGACTCGCAGACAAACAGACAGACACCCAGACACCTGACAGACAGATGCACAGATACACAGACAGACGAACACATTTATTCACATTTACACAGAACAAGAAGGGCAAAGCCCATACGACTCACATGCTTGACCTTGACCTTTATATGACCTTGACCTTCAGGTGACCTTCAAGGTCAAGGTCAAACAACTAAACCTACCAATGACATCATACACAAAGAAATGCTTTACACATTTTTCCTACCAAAATACATGTGACCTTGACCCAAGGTCCCAAGGTCAAGGTCATCCAAGGTCATGCAACACAAATTCAAGACATAGGAAGCACAATGGTGCTTATTGGCACTTTCTACCATGAGATATGGTCACTTTTAGTGGTTCACTACCCCATTTTGGTCACATTTCATAAGGGTCAAAGTGACCTTGACCTTGATGATATGTGACCAAATGTGTCTCATGATGAAAGTATAACATGTGCCCCACATAATTATTAAGTTTGAAGCAGTTATCTTCCATAGTTCAGGGTCAAGGTCACTTCAAAATATGTATACAATCCAACTTTGAAGAGCTCCTGTGACCTTGACCTTGAAGCAAGGTCAACCAAACTGGTATCAAAAGATAGGGCTTGCTTTGACCTATATACCACTTGTAGCTAAGGTCGCCATTCTCAATAACGTGGGAGAAAATTGGGAAAATGTGAAAAATGACTGTTTTTGAGACCACATTTATGGCTCCTGTGACCTTGACCTTGAAGCAAGGTCAAGTCACTATGTATGTTTTTTGAGGCCTTGTCATCATACACCATCATGCCACATTTGGTGTTGATAGACTTAATAGTCTCCGAGAAAAATCCAACGTTTAAGTTTTTTACGGACGGACGGACGGACGGACGACACGGCTCAGTACATAGACTCACTTTTGCTTCGCATGTGAGTCAAAAATCAAGGGCGGATCAGTTCATTTAATTTTTTTTTTTTTTTTTTTTTGGGGGGGGGGGGGTCCAAACTATTTTTAGGAACCGGGGGTGGGGGCGGGTGGGTCTGGGGGGAGGCTATGAACGCGCAAAGCGCTCAACCGACACCACAAAGCTGAGGGGGGGGGGGAGGGGGGGGAGGGGGGGGGGAGGGGGGGGAAGAGGGGGGAGGGGGGGGAGGGGGGAGGGAGCCTGCAAAATGGTCCAATCTGGCGCATTCTGATGATGATCATTGCCAGTTTCAGGCAGCAGATTTTGTTACTGAAAAAATGTATATATATATATTTTTTATTTATTTTTTTTCTGTTGGGGGTGGGTGGGTCCGGAAACCCCGGAACCCCCCCCCCCCCCCCCCCCTCGTCTGCACCTGAAAACAGACATTTATGCACCTAGTTTGCTACCTAGCGTCACCTCAAAACTCGCACGTCAGAATACGGAGAGGGCGATAGCGAAGGGGAGGTAACTAACTCCGCATCACATTTCCACAACTATGCACGGCAGCAAACGACACACGCAAACTCGATAAAAGCCTGACAACACATACGAGCTCGTTGTTCATTTTCATTAAGGCTCTTCTCTGGCTCAGGACAGATTTTTGTTAAGAATGTAGGTGCTCCTGAGGGACTCACTGAGTGTCCCGCCAAGAAACCTAAAGTGCTCGACCCCAGGGTTCATGGAAAACACCGAGCGTGAATCCCAGGAAATATGTCCAGCGCTCTTTTTCAAAAGTCGGAGCAGATCTTTGGAACGGCATGCCGAAATTCACGAGAAAATGTGACTTGGGCCTTTCAAGAAGCAGTCTCAGACTCTCTTCTCCTCCGGAGTGTGACGCGTGGTCAGCACTCTGATGGGACGGAGCTTGCATGGCGCCTTGCTGCTGCACACGCACAATGTGCTCATACAGGGACAGAGATAAGACAGGAATGCACGTAGTGGAAGGAGCTGGACTCTCCGGGTTAAAGGTCTTGAGGGCAACATTACCTTGAGAATATGATAATTTCGTCTTTAGAGACGCACTATTTCAACTGAATCATATTATAACGGTTTTGTGTTGCTCTGCATTTGTATTATATTGTAACGGGGAAAACACCTGAGGAAAGTTAGTTTGTCATTAGCTGCAATCAAGCGAGACCGCGAATGATTCGGCTGTCCTTATTTCACAGCGGCAGTTTGGTACCATCAAACACATTTTTTATTTCCGAGAGGGAAGAAGGTGAGTATGTACCTCTTCATATTGACTTTCTGTCAACATATTCTAGCCCATGATAAGCAGCTTACTTTATATATGCATAAAGTTTTTACGGCACAAGACTAAAACATTTCAATAAATCCATTAACTTTCTTGAATATGCGTTTGCATCAATTTCATTGAAAATCGAAATGAAAGCTATTGAAAGCGTGAACACCTTGTGAGCTCGCATCATTTTCTTTTCATCCTTTAACATTACAAACTCAAAACAGTGCAATGATGTTTGAATGAAGAACTACAAACTCAAAACAGTGCAATGATGTTTGAATGAAGAACTACGAACACAAAACAGTGCAATGATGTTTGAATGAAGAACTACAAACACAAAACAGTGCAATGATGTTTGAATGAAGAACTACAAACACAAAACAGTGCAATGATGTTTGAATGAAGAACTACAAACTCAAAACAGTGCAATGATGTTTGAATGAAGAACTACAAACACAAAACAGTGCAATGATGTTTGAATGAAGAACTACAAACACAAAACAGTGCAATGATGTTTGAATGAAGAACTACGCGCTCAACCCACACTGCTTCGTACCAAACCTTCATTTTCCAATGCAGTCAACACTGCGGACTTCATGGGACAAGAAATAGATGGAATAGGCTTAAGCAGGCATCCCTGTTTGGCAGGGAGCTTCACAGCTTACGCTGGAGTCGAAATAACGAATATGTGTGCTGTCTGTAGCTTATTCTCTTAAAAATGTTCTGTTGCCTGAAATGTACGTCCTGCAGAGAGGCTTTGCAAAGGACAGACTCGTCATTTTCGATGCGCTCTGCATACCGTCACAGCCCGGAGCCGTAGCATGTCCAAATGACAAACCCCTTCCAAAACATTACAGCCAGCGCGACGCAAATAAACATGGGGTATAGAACATGAACTGCTCATGCATTGATCAATGTGAACGGGATGAATGAAACCAACGAGCTTACCATGTCGTTGAGCATGAACGTCACAGTAGCAATGATTTTACATGACGTAAGGTGGGCAAGCTGGTCAAGCTAATGATGCCACTAACGCGACAGGCGGGCGACGCTAAATTGGGAATGGGAGCCTGAGGTAGGCAAAGTCCTTGTCACGTGGGAGGCCAAGCAACACCAGGCCTGCGCTCTGACACAGCAGCCGCGCACGCAACAGATGCGCTTACGCCAACCAAAGCACTGCCAAGCAAGCTGCTGGGGAGTCAAGACGCTGAGAGAGCACGCTACCTCATTCACAGCGACCACGCTACCTCATTCACAACGACCACGCTACCTCATTCACAGCGAGCACGCTACATCATTCACAGTGAGCACACTACCTCATTCACAGCGACCACGCTACCTCATTCACAGCGAGCACACTACCTCATTCACAGCGAGCACTCTACATCATTCACAGTGAGCACGCTACATCATTCACAGCGACCACACTACCTCATTCACAGCGAGCACGCTACATCATTCACAGCGAGCACGCTACCTCATTCACAGCGAGCACGCTACCTCATTCACAGTGAGCACGCTACATCATTCACAGCGACCACACTACCTCATTCACAGCGAGCACGCTACATCATTCACAGCGAGCACGCTACCTCATTCACAGCGAGCACGCTACATCATTCACAGCGAGCACGCTACCTCATTCACAGCGAGCACGCTACCTCATTCACAGCGACCACGCTACCTCATTGACAGCGAGCACGCTACACCATTCACAGCGAGCACGCTACCTCATTCACAGCGAGCACGCTACACCATTCACAGCGACCACGCTACCTCATTCACAGCGACCACGCGTCCCCCGTGCAGTGCGCCAGTGCCATCCATCACGGACGGCTTCCTGGGTTTGCCAACACAACAGCGGCAGCGTGTTGGCGGTGACTGGAGTGGCGGCAGCAACCGAGCCTCAGCCAGGCATGCCAGTACGACAACACACGCGTGCAGACCAATCCGGATCGTCCACGGGACCCCTAACCCCGCTAAGAGCAGAGAGGCTTTCCATCAGTCGCATCAAAGATTATAGGTTACACAAAGATAGCTCATGCCGAGCTTTTGCTCTTCAAAGTTACAAGACGCCAAACCTAGCGGATGGTAGTAGGAGTGAATCAAGGAAAGTGTACTCACACCGCTTAGTGACAAGACGGCGAAGAAAGCTGCCTGCTGATTGGAGGATTCTATTCAGGGAACCAATCAGAGGACTGCTTTCGTGTAGATATGGGGTATATGTCTACTCTTTGGGCAATTAAATGGCGGCAGCTCTCTCCAGTTCGCGCAGAAAAAGCTATATTTTGGGATACTAGAAACCCATCCGAAGAAAATGTAAGCCCTGAACAGCATTAATTTATCAAAGCTGTATGTTGAATGCATCAAAATGTATTGAAAGGTCCTACTTTTTAACAATCGTATGCAGGTCACAGGGCAACGCTTGATCCATCCGCTTGGGGCGCAACGTGTCTCGATCCTCACGACAATGCGCTAGTGAACTATCTTTGTGTAACCTATAATCTTTGGTCGCATTGAGACTTCATGTTCCCCTTCATTTTCAGTTATGCTTTTTCAAGACCGGTTACGGACCGCCTCTGGACTGTCCTCCTTGCCACGTCCATCCCATCTCCTCTATCCTCCCCTCCTCTCATTCCTCTCCCTCATCCTCCATTTGTAAGATAGGCAGAAATGCCTACCATTTCATCCTTGATAAATAAAGAATCAATCAATCAATCAATCAATCAATCAATCAATCAATCAATCAATCATCAATCCTCTCTCGCCTCAACCCCCCCCCCCCCACCCACCCCTCACCTCCCCACTCCCCCAGCACTTTCTCGACAAGGTTTTATGATATGACGACACTTTCACGCAGCGGCATGCTGTCTTAGATACAGAAAAGTGAACCGTCGCCTTCGAAATTAAACAGTCGAGCCATGTCGACACTGTTGCACTGTTTCAGCGACTGTCGACACAAACACTCTCGCCAGACTTTCATTCGAATAGGTGACAAAATGATTAGTCGGTAATGTTAGCAAACTCTCGGCTCATGAGTGCTTTTCATGAAGCACTGCTTCGCGTACCACAGTTGTGGCTGCATAACACCCAGCAACTTTGAAGTGGAAACAGTCGACATTCAGATGAGGAATACAACCTCGTTTGCTATTACGTTTTCGACGATATTTTCTAAGTTTGGAGCAATAGTGTTTTCTTTAATAATTGGTGCTATATGCATGTCCATCCATCCATCCATCCGTCCATCCGTCCATCCGTCCATCCACCCAACCATCCATCCATCCATCCATCCATCCATCCATCCATCCATCCATCCATCCATCCTCCATCCAAACACACACACACACACACACACACACACACACACACACACACACACACACACACACACACACACACACACACACACACACACACACACGCACTCATTTTACGGTCGACAGATGATGAAATGCTTTAATAATTACTCTAACAAATAACATAAACGAATTCAAATTTATAATTAATATAATTTATTATAATTTATTATACTTATAAAGCGCCTTTCCCGAGGTTCTAAGCGCGTAACATATATACATACATATAAAAAATAAACATACAACACACAGTCTATACATTTAGTCATCCAGTCATAGTCAAACACATGCATTCAGATGTACAGTCAGACTGACAATATACTATACAAATATTTACACAGATGTCAAGATGTACGTGGGGGTAGAGGAGGGGGGGGGGGGGGGGGTTGCGGCAGGATTCTAACGAATTCACAAGTAATATTGCTGAAAAAGGTAGGTTTTGAGGTTGGATTTGAAGGAAGAGATGGAGGTAGAGTGTCGGATATAGTGAGGGAGAGAATTCCACAGAATTTACCATTGTTTGTAAAACTGAAAATTATTTCAATTTTAAATCTGACTTTAAATAGAACCTATGTTGGGTAAATAACAGTGCACTGAAGATAAATGAGAGAATTGATACACGCCGAATCATATTAGCATCGTTTCCCAGATACTGAATTATTACGCAGTTTGCATGCAACACAACACGCATAAATTTTAACCACATTAGAACTTAAAATTGAAGATTATATCCATTATCGTCATCTTTGACGGTACATTTAATAATTCATTTCACATTGATCTCTTCAAAATTATTATGAAACCTCATCTCATCCTCATCACTTTCATTTAGAATCACGTCTTCAACGCTCTACAAATCAAAGTTAGCATTCCTCATTTTATAATTTCAAAGTACAAAGCGACGCCTGTAACAATAATCTCTGCCTAAATTATGTTCAAGAATTTAATATCGCTGACAAAACTAATTAGAGAAATTTCGTCCAAACTTGCGTTTCTTTCAAGCAAAAAACTTCTTTCATATGGTCAAAGATTATAGGTTACACACAATGATGAAATACGCTTCAA